>VZTX01014266.1:560233-691520 GCA_013400915.1 Pardalotus punctatus | reverse complement strand
GAAAACCCACAAAAACCAAGCCCCCCTCCTCCCCAAAAAAGTGTAATATCACCATTCAGAAACGCCAGTGTCTAATTGCCCACTCTCCCTCTGAAAATTTCAACCCTGTGCCAGTACCATGTTTAGACAGGAACAATACAGGGAATCTGCCATATCCATTTTAGTAACTGTACAGATCCTAATTATGTGCTTATTATAAATATTAACTAAAGAAAACTAGATAGAACAGTTTTATTTCTGTTAAAAAATGAGATCAGATTCTGAAACCTCACATTTGGCTTCTCTGGAATAATGGTGTTTAATTATTTTGCTGCAGCAGCAGCTCTTTTTGGTGTTAACCCCCCTCTATGTGTTTATATTCCAAAGTAACTATGCGAACGCTTTAATTTTATACATATCTCTCTCTAAACCCAAGAAGGTGCCAGTACTTCCTAGGGAAACGAAAACCCAAAAACTCCAGGCTGTGTTAGTTTGGCTGCTTAAATATAGAATTAACAGTGTAGCATTAGGTGGTCCTGTTTGAAAATTTAAACAAAGAGCAACTTAGACTCTCTCACTCCCCCTCTCTGAGTTCAGACTCCTTTGGTTACTGACTACCAAATCATGAACTGTCTCCCGTAAAGGGATTAAGCTCTGTCTTACAACTAATTAAGCTGTTTTGTCCCCTGCTGGACAGGCTGCTCACAATTCCCCACTCAGATAGTTGTGCACTTTCTCACCAGTTTCAGGTCATTTGTGGCCAGTTTATCTTCATTTGCTCCTCTGCCAGCACTACCCTTCAGCTTCAGCAGCTGCTCTGCTGTTACCTGCCTGATGTGTCTATAGAGAGCAACGATATCCCCTCTCTCAGATAACTTTTCCTGGGTTTAACAAGCTGAATTTTTTATGCCCCTCTCAATAAGTAAGTTCTTCCCATTGTTTTCCAGTTCCAGTCTCTGTCCCTTTAAAGCTGGTTGCCCAGATAAGTCATGGACACCCCATTCTTGGAACTGTGTATGGGCAAGCTGGATAGGGCATGGAGCAACCTGGTGTAGGGGAAGGTGAACTGCCCATGTCAGAGGGTTGGAATGAAAAGAGCTTTAGGGTCCCTTCCAATCCAAAACGTCCTATGATTCTATGGTTCTTAAACACAAGCGATCACAACAGTACAATGATCTCAAGACCAGGTTTCTCCAGTGTTTTTCAGATCATGAATGTGTGCCTATTTTCACTGGAGTATTTCATACTATCCCTCCCCAGGCTGCATATGCCTTGGCCATGGCTTCATCACATCACACATTCTCAGCCATTATGTGATTTAATAATTCTGAGTCTTTTTCCTCTGTCATTTCCAATTGATGAACTTACTTCATATAGCAGAAAATTTTATTAACCCTGATGTCTATTACCCTACAACTCCCCTGCAAATTTAATCATGTTATGGTTACTCAGTCTTCAACATTATCTGTTACTGTTATAGACAGAAAAAGAACCACAACTTTCATCAACAAATTCCACTGGTTTCATCTAACTCTTACATATAACCCACCACTAGAAATAACATAGAAAATCAAAACCATGGCCACAGTTCAAGAACTGTGGCCTTTCCCTAGCTCACAATTGCTTGTCGGCATCTCATCACCTCCACATGTCCAGCTGGTCATCATACAATTTTCTACAGATCTCCACTTTCTTTAGCTAAGGAAAATTTCCTACTGAATATTGCATCTTGTGCTTTATCAAAATGCAGGTAAGATCTAATGTTTTCCCTTCAAATAGGAAGTCAAGTGCCCTGTCAAAGAAAGGTATTCAGTAATATCTGAAACAATATCTTTGCATTTTATCCCAGTTCCCCTTTAACTTTTGTGGCTTTAACTACTCTTCATTTCCTTTCTGTACTCAAAAGATCTGCATATTGCTCAGAACAGACTAACATTTTCGTAATGGGCCAGATGACTTTATGATCCTCTGTTGATTTGGCATCACTGATTTGAAGAATTTATTACCAGTCCTTGCTCTTAGAGAAGCCATGTCTTATTATCAAGTCCTGAATTCTGGAAAGGAGATCATGTTGATTCCTACACCTTCAGGGCATTTATGTAAGGCCTTTGGAGCCTGGCTTCCACTTTCATTATGATAATATTAATTTCCATATACTAATTCCTGTGAGGTACCCTATCTCTGTCCTACCTTTTTAGTGAATGTCTTTATTTGAATAGTACCTGTGCTGGCTTTAATTTTGCAGAGAAGTGCATTTCCACAATGTAGTCAATATTAATGACTGCACATGCATGTTGAGGATGGGTGAATTCCAAAGTTATGGGGACATTGGTGGGATTTCTCACAAAAGACAAATGATTTGCTGAGAGTAGAGATGGCATAAAGCTTTTAATATTTACTCTGAGAAACAGACCAACTGAACATCTGTAGGATTAACATGGAAGAAAAAACATCAGTCTCGGGGGGAAAAAAATGCAGAAACATAACTGCCTCTACTCCTCTGAGTCAAGCATGAGAAGAAATGGAGATCCATCTGCCAGGTTCTTTGAAGGAAGGCTCAGGACAAGAGACATTTAAACTAAATCAAAGGCTGCGTCTCTCAGAGATAGGAAGTAGCACAGTCAGATTGCATCACGTAGCTAAGAAAACCAGCAAGCAGCATCACCAGTGCCTTCCTGTGGTCACCCATTTTTTCCAAGGAGAGAGGAGAACAGAGATTGACAGCAGCCAGGGACAGGCAGCATCTTGCAGGGTCACAAATATGAAACTAATCTATACTTAAGCTGAAAATGTGAAACTAATCTATATGAGGAGGAGAGGTGTCAGCTTGGGCACCTACAATTGACAGTTTAAGAGAGCTTTTGAATGTGTGAACTAAAGGGGATGAGCAGCACTTCTATAGCGAAAGGTGCAAGCAGCCATTACTAGGAAAAGAAGGCTGGAATAAGAGGAAACACCAACCTGTTATGGCAAGCAAAAGCTGTTTAAGATGTAAGAGGGCTCAGAGCTCCTGCTATCCAAGAAGTGCAAAGCCTGTTGGGGGCAGCAAGGACGCAGAGTGAGAAGAAAAAAGTGAAGAAACAAAGGCAGAAAGTCAGGAAGCTGCTTCTACTAAATAAGACAATGTAGCCACAGTGGTGGGAGATGGGAGTATTTCTGAAGCAGAGCAGAGGTTGTTAAATAAACAAATTCTCAAAGTGGTTTTATTAGCCAAGCCTTGGTCATTAAGTAGCCCTTCCCAGGGACAATCATGTCCATACCATAGGAAATCCAAGGTATTTTTCCCAATTTGCTGTCAGTTCCATAAGTCAAAACCACACAAAAGGACAATTGCTTCTATATTCTTATATACTATCCCAGCACCCAACAAACAGTAATATTATAGTCCAGAAAAGATCTCTTTTAGGTTGGCTTATATTGAATATTAGGAAAATTTTCTTCACTGAAATGGTGGCCAGCCATTGGAGCAGACTGTCTAGGGAAGTGCAAGTGTTCAGAAACCATATATATGTGGTGCTTAGGGACATTGCTCAGTGGTGGGTTGGCAGTGCTGGGTTCTTTGTTGGATTCAATGATCTCAGAGGTCTTTTCCAGCCTTTGAGATTCTATGATCCTTTCCAAAGCGTGGCTGGCCAGAAGAGACAATTGCCTCGATGCTGAACCAAGCTGCACTATCTCTCTCCCACTTCAAATCTATCCTCAAGACTCATCTCCCCTTTGAAGCCAGAAAAACCCCCCAGAATGCACCCAGCTAACCAATTATGCTCAAGCAGTACCTGGGGACAGCTGATTAAAAAATAAGCTTTTTGAAAACAATCATGCTACAAATAGCCAGTGTTACAGTGCAATTTTAGTTTGCGCTATTTGCTGTGTACCGTTTCATTTGTCACACTTGCACTTCAAATTAGGCTGTTACTTCTTTAGAGTAAGACTTCTGGCTGTATGGCACAATGATCTAAATAGTGAACATTCTAAAATAATACATAATACATGCTCAGGGCACTAAACACATACTTGTTCAACATAAAAATGTCAGGAAAAGATTCTGCAATGTCTCTCATTACACCATGTTTTATTTCTTTTAATCCCCTCAACATCACCCTGGGTTTATATTGTTACAAAATAAAAAGCACCTCAAAGCCCCCGTATGGGGCAGTTTAATGAGAACTGCTGCTAAATAATTTACTGCACACAACAAAGGCTAAAGAGTTATCTGAAGATGCCACAGGAGCATCCTGCTCACCTTCACCATCTCAATTTCAGTGTCAAAAGATCTTGTTTGATTTTTATTCAAAAGCCAAAGGCAAAACCCTGTCACTGACAAAGAAATGCAAAAAATGCTGATTTCAGAAAACAAAGCCATTGTAGTGATGACAGCATTTAGCTTTGGTCTACTGGTGGCAGACATGTCACTTTTATACAGCTTCATATAGAATACACTAATAAAACATGATAAAAGTCTGCTCTAGTTATAATGGCATGCAGCTGATGATAACCTGTAGCGGAAAATTAGTTTTTAAAAGTCAGCACTTTAATTCTCCTAGGAATTTTAAATCACCATTTTAAGTACATCTTCAGAAAAATATGTTTGATTCGTAAAACTATGTGCTCTATGATGTCATTTGGATTGAGGTTCTCAAATATATTGTTATTTCTAGTCAAATTAAAACTTCCTGAACATTATCAAGTATATTATAATCTATTTTTGAAAACAATGACTTGTGAAAGAGCAGTATACACTGAAATAACACCATTAAAGGGAGAGTTTGTGTTTGAATACAATTTAGTGTACCCTGCCTGACACAGTATAGGAGCACAAATATATTCCAAACTTCTTCAAAGAAAACAACCAGAAGTTGTAATTTACACCAATTTTAGCAGTGAATGGAACAGGGCTGATAATCTGACAAGAAAAGCTCTTCTTACGGAGTTTAGAGAGCTAGCTGGATCCCAAAAATACAGAAATTCAAGACATAAAGGACAATGGCATACTTTGATAGCGAGACTGACTGCATGCTTTGCTGTTCCACTGATATTCCTTTTTATTTCAGGGATTAAATTTAAAGGCTGTTCTTGTTCCATAGGAATCACACCTCTCACACTTCCCTACCCACAGGAGTGGGATAAAAAAAAGATAATAAGATCTAGTAGTTTGGGGACCACTAACTGGCAGAATTCTCTAGCTGGCAGAATACTGGCAACCAAAAGTAGATCAAGCACGCTACATCTTACATAAAAGAGTGCACAGGCCTCCTCACACTAAAATAACAGCTCTGCTGTACCAAGAATAGTGTTCATCATTGTCTTTTCAGCAAAGCCATGACTGCAGAAGCAAGCTGAGCATGGGGTGCTCTAATCAATTTATAGGGACTAAATGTTTTTTTTTTGGTCACAGCAATAAGGAAAACTTACTTCTAATGCATGTAGACAAATGCTTTAAACAAATAAATAGCGTGCCAAAGCCTTTAGATCAAATACCAACTCTGTCCTGACAATAGTAAGGGAACAAGCTGCAGATTTCTCAAAGGCAAGCAGGTATTTGTGGTCTTTATAAACACAGCACTTAATATTCTTCATTCACTTCTGTGTTGTGTGTTCTTTCCCCAGATCTAATCCAATTTCCCAGAAAAGTTGTGCTTTTTCTGTCTCATTCATGTCCACACTCCAGCATTCAGAAGGCAGGAACATGGGCAGCATATGCTGATACTTGCAAATACCAGCATTGAAAGCAGTGTACTACAGTGCACATCTCTGAAAAGAGGCTGCAATGAATCACTCCAGCATGCTGATTAGCACTTTTACTACTTTAAAATTTCAACTTTCATTTTTTTACTGCATCTTAATGCACGGCTCTTTCCTTTTTTGGCTGCCTGCAACTCACTGTAACTAAAGAATTCTTTTTCTGCCTTATCTCGCTCTGACTGTAAAGTAGTTTATGATGTTCTTCATGGTGAACAGCATATATAAAAATAAATTGTATGCTAAATATGTTTAGAAGGTAATACGATGGCAAATTAAGAAACAGGAAGATTTAAACCTCCCTTGCTGCCCAAAAAGACAAACAGCTTAGCAGAGATGAGGAATATCAGCTTTGCTTCAATATTTTACTTCTCCTGTAGAATAAATATTTATATTATATATACAGATATTACGTATTATAACAATGAATAGTGTTTCATGCCACTCCAAAATACCAAAAAATAGAAAAGGCTAGACAGACACCTGAATCTGGATCCTCCATACAAAGCTACTGCATTTGATTTCAGCTCTTACTGCCATTAAACGTCTAAAGGAGCAATGCAAGACTGAAATTACATTGAGCAATGTGCTCTATCACGTTTGGAAGGGTTAGCAAGGGATTCAAGCACATCCGAGAAATTTTGCACATGCCTTAGTACTTTGCTGGGTGGAGGACATACCTGTGGAGCAAGACTACTGAAAACACTTTCCCATAGATATTCCCAAAGCTTGACGAGTGTTCACTGGAGCAAAGTTCTTTGCCCCATCCCCACACTGCCCCATCCTTTCCCAAAGTCAAACAACTGAAGGAAAACTCTCCATCTCTCAAAACAACTTTCTAGAGTGCATAATATATATTGCATAAGGTTAAAAGGTGTTTGTGTATCTGTACACACACTATTTTGGCATACTAATTAAAGTAAGAAAAAAGAGCATTAACTTTAAACCAGGTCTTCTAAAGTTAAAAATAGCTATTACACTGTGCTACACACTTCACTACTCAAGATCACTGAGGGGGAACCATATAACCGTAAATAACATCCTACATTTAATAGGGAAACTGTAAGACAGCAGTATATCAAAACCTGCTATTTACTTGACACAACTTGCACAGTAAGCTCATTTTTGTTACAAGTAAATCACCTCAATATAAACAAGGGCTTCAGAAAAACAAGCAAGAATTCATAGCCTAACTCAAGAGAATAATAAATCTAAATGTTTCCATATGAAAAAAATGACACCAATCCACTGCTTGCATCCAATTTTCAGCATCTCAGGAATTCACCTTGTTCACATGCATCATGTCATTACAGCACTGTTCAGAGAGATGCCAGAACTGAAGACTCCCCAAATGGTCTGAACTGGACAGATGGGTAAAGCTTTTATCATGTTCCCAGAATGGCTGTTTTCATGACATGCCTGAAAGAAAATACCGACTTCTATGACCCTTTTTAATTTTCTTCCTCCAAGTCTGTATGCTTGGCTGAGTGAGACAGAGTTTAGCAGCAGGTCTCAAAGAGCACGAAAGTGAGGGCTCTCTTTGTGACTCCTGAGAAAGAAAGATCAGGGCACCGGATCCCTGGTAAAGAATCTTCACTCAGGTACTTGTTCTCCATCTGAACACTCTGCAGAGCTGGAAATATCACCAAATTAATTTGCAGAATTGCTGTGGGTGAAGAATCCAAGATAAGCATAAGCCATAAACCTGAAATGTCATCAGTTCTCATCAGCATCTCACTGGACCTTGTGATGCTCACAGTAAATTATTTTTAGCTAACTATGAGCAAACCTTCCCGGTTATGATACCATCTTCATGACACCATCCAGTCAGCTACTTCACTGCAATGACTTTTAGATTAAATTGTATTGATAAGACATAGAATTGTTAATAGGATCACAAAATGAATTTATATTCTGAATAGCTGAAACCACAGAAGCAGAAAACTCTAAGTCTAAATTATATAGGTTTACTTATCTTTCTACAGTTGGAAATGTTATTCACAGCAATCCAACCAAAATTCTTACAGAGTAGGAAATCAGTAATGATGGAAAACACACTCTGCAAATACTCATTTCACAATACATTTCTGAACATCTATTTTGTGCTCATTACCCACAAAAATCCAAAGCACATGAATTTACTCACTGTGCTACTCATCAACAGCACATTTTGGTCTTACTAAAAGAAATGTTCAGAAGAATATTATCTACAGTACATTCATGTGCTGACTTTCTGATTCATGCTGAGATGGCTGTTCATTCAACCCTGTCTAATTAGCACTCCACAAATTATGAATGGCAAATATTCCCAGCGAAGCATTTCCTTGTACTCTGAAGACTGAGAAATAAACATGGAATAAGTTTTTTATGACTTTTCTTATTTAAGAAATTGGTCATTTTATTATTGGGGGGAAAAAGGATTCTCTACTATTTATCATCTGAACAATAAGTTCTGGCTATGTTAACAAGTACAGAAACAAAGAATAAGCAACACGAGGAAGATATTTCTGTTTATCTGTTTAAGTTTGTGACTGTACCTCACTTTGCCTCATCATCAACAGGTAGGCACCAAAGGAAAGTACATGTGCTAGTTTGGAAGCAAACCAGTGGAGGAATTGACTCCACACAAATATGTATCGTGAGAGATACCAAGTCAGAACAACAATTTCATAGGAAAAATTAAAGTAAAGGCAATTAACACAGAAACACCAGCTTAAACTGACAGTGTCAGAACACAACCTGCCACCCTGTTGGTCAGGGTGGTGATAGCAGTCCAGTTAAATGGTGGCTGCAGTCTCCTTGGAGGGATTGATGTGGTCTGGTTGAAGTGGTGATCCTGAAGAACGATCTGGTCAGTCTCTGGAGGTCCAGTGGTGACTCTCAAGCTCTTCTCCTCTGGGAATGCGGTGGAAGGGGCAGTCCAGTGTTACAAAGACTCAGCTTACATGCAGGTGGGAATGTTCAGTTCCTTCCCTCTGGGCAGGGCATCTCACAATAGGATGATGTAATTCTATGAGTCATTCCCCGAGATCTTGATGGCCGATTCCTGGAGATAGCCCCCAGATGGTGTTATCAGGGCTGGGTGATGCTGGAGATAAAAAACACTGCCCCATTTGTTCTTAACAGCTTATGGAGATGGTAATAGAATACATATTTTTGGTTATACCTTCCATGTAACCTAAGACATTATCCACCTCTACATAACACCTAATTAACACCCACACTGAACACAGTTCTCACCTAAAATTAGGTCCCCCTGTGGCACACAACAGATTTCCTCATCTTTCTGCATTACCCACCAAGTGTAACCAGGTCCTTGAGCAAAGACAATCCCACAGATGGGTCTGCCTTTGCCTGAGGTGGGACTAATCCAAACAGTCTTTCCTAAAATACCTCTCATGTGCACCACAGGGACTTTGTCCGCATCTACTGTGTGCAAAAGTTCGGACTGGGCAGGACCAGCTCAATTAATAGAGCTTTGGGTATTGACTATCCAGGTTGCCCTTGCTAAAGATACTTCCCACTTCTTGAAGGCCCCCCCGCCAAATGCCTTCAAGGTGGTCTTCAGCAGTCCATTGCACTGTTCAACTTTCCTGGCAGCTGGTGTGTGATAAGGAAATTGGTACATCCATTTGATGCAATGTTCTCTAGCTCAGGTGTTTATAAGGCTGTTCTTGAAATGGGTTCCATTGTCCAACTCAATTCTCTCAGGGGTGCCATGTCTCCACAGGACTTGCTTTTCCAGGCCCAAGATGGTGTTCCGGGCAGTAGAAGAAGGCACAGGGTAGGTTTCTAGCCATCCTGTGGCTGCTTCCACCATGGTCAGCACGTAACACTTACCCTGGCAGGTTTGGGGAAAGGTGATGTAGCCAATTTGCCACACTTCCCCATACTTTGACCATCGTCCACTGTATCACAGAGACTTCACCCGCTTGGCCTGCTTGATCATAGCACATGTCTCACAGCTGAGGATGACCTCTGAGATGCTGTCCATTGTCAAGTCCACCCCTCGGTCACGAGCCCATCTGTATGTTGCATCTCTTCCCTGACGACCAGAGGCATCATGGGCCCAACGAGCTAAAAATAATTGTCCTTTGTGCTGCCAGTCCAGACCCACCTGTGATACTTTGACCTTGGCAGCTTAATCCACCTGCCCGTTGTTACGATGCCCTTCATTAGCCCGACTCCTGGGTATGTGCCATCCAAGCATCAGACAGCCATCAGCCTTTCCACCCAGGCAGCGATGTCCTGCCAAATCTCAGCGGCCGAGATGGGCTTCCCTCTGCACTGCCAGTTGGCTTTTCTCCAATGATCCAGCCATCGCCACAAAGCATTAGCCACCATCCATGAGTCGGTGTAGAGGTAGAGCCTTGGCCACTTCTCTCATTCAGCAAAATCCAATGCCACCTGGCTTTAAGCTCTGCAACCTGACTCGATCCACCTTGTCCCTCAGTGGCTTGTACAACTTGCTGTGCGGGGCTCCATACAGCAGCTTTCCATTTCTGATTTGGCCCTACAATTTGGTAGGAACCATCAGTGAAGAGGGCACATCATCTTTCACTCTCAGATAGCTCGTTTTATGGTGGGGCTTCCTCAGCGTGTGTCACTTGCTCCTCTTCTTCTTCAGAAGATAATCTAAAATTCTCACCTTTGGGCCAGTTTGTTATGATTTCCAGAGTCCCAGAGTGATTAGGGTTTCCTGTCCGGGCTCTCTGCATAATCAGGGCAATCCACTTGCTCCACGTGGCATCAATGGTGTGATGTGTAGAAGGAACTTTTTCCTTGAACATCCAGCCCAGTACTGGTGGCTGAGGTGCCAAAAGCTGCTGTGCTTCAGTGCCAATTACTTCTAAGGCAGCGCAAACCCCTTCATAAGCTGCAAGAATCTCTTTCTAAGTTGGGGTATAGCTGACCTCAGACCCCTTGTATCCAGAATTACGTATTTTCCGTTCATAAGCCTATAAAAACTAAGCAAGTATTACATAACAGAAAGTCTTTGTTGCCACAACTAACACTGATGAGTGTTAGTTGTGGCAAGAGAGTAGTTTGAGGCTCTTTGTACATATTATAGATCCATTCAGGATTAATAGGGAAAAAAAATCCTGTTTTTATCAGGAAGTAATACCATGTGAAAATAATGCAGGGATTCTGATGGCCTTCCTGTGGTTTTGAATAGATCTTAGTGCAGATATTAAACCTACAGGGTGCTAAGACAAGCTATAGGTTATGTAGTTCCCAAGGTAGCTTCCACAATTTCACTTCTACTGGTACTGTTTAAGACTGTGAACATTTCTTTAACAAAGCATTCATTTAAAAATAAAATAAAAAAAAAAAAAGATAACTTTGTATTCTATTTTGTATGTTAACATTTTTTGAACTGGTGTTAAATGCTAGAGAATCAGTTACTCTGTGCAAATCTTTATGACAGCTACATCACAAATCAATCAAATCCTTTCTATGCCAAACCTGTAGAAACTATCAGTTTGGATGCACAGATAGCATACAAAGGCATAATCCAAATATTTGACAAACACATGTCTCAAAGTTAGGAGCATATTTACAAAAACTTGCAAAGCATTTTTTTTTTTACTTTAGTGCAGCCAGCGGGGCACAGATAGCTCAATCATGAATTTCCATAATTTCCTCTGACACTAACTCCTAAAAGAGAGTCAAGCCACACCTAATATAAAATATGAGGAAAACTGTAGGAACTTTATAAAATGTTTATCCACCTATGCACACACACTTTTCTCTCCCCAGTGAAACCCATTCAGCAGATGGTTTCATCTACGCTTAAAGGAGCACTGCAGAGTGATGGATTTCAGTAAAAAATTAGAGAAGAAAGAGTTAAACATATGTAAAAGGCCATCTCTTTTTGCCTGCCTGAAGGGCTTGATCCTGCTGAGAAAAAGAGACAAGTGCTCCATGGATTCATAAAAAGAGATTTATTCCCCCAAACTGCTGTGCCTGTGCCTAGCAATCCTGAGGAGTCAATTCTCTGAGCAACCCAACTTAGGAAAAAATACCTTTTTATTTTCTTTCTTAAAACTCAGGAAGAAGAAGAGCTTGGATGACAGTCTAGGAGAGAGATCTGCTTACAACAGAGAACTAAACAGTTTATCAGGACTACATTAGATGATCAACAAGAGTCTCACAAAGGCAATTTGCAGCTTGATATTTACCTTGTACCACTGATTTATGGGCACATAGGTATTAAGTGGACTGTGAGCATCCCATGAAATTCTTTCCTCTTTCAATGTGCTTCTTGTACATTTGCCAAAAGTCATCATTTTCCAGCATCCTGGATAGCTGCAGCACCAAATGATAAATGCTTTCTCAATGAAGAGAACATAATTTGATTGGATTTCTCCTTAAGCTCAAGCCTCCCTAATAATATATATATTGATTAAAATTCCTGCTTCTGAAACAAAGGACAAATTAAATAAGTGCTTCACTGGGAGAATGTATGTATGTGGGAATCTCCATTTCTACACACAGCTCAATTGAATTTGGTGAGACTTGGTTAAAAAAAAATGGACCACATCCATAGATTGATGCCTCTGCAATTCAGGAAACCATAAATCAAGAAACCCGGAAGAGACAGAGTGCAATGACAGTGTACTGTAGTTGGTTAAAAGGTGTATCAGCTGTCAAATATTTAGAGACTGAAAAGATACTGTTTAACAATAGGAAGGTTTTTAGATATAGCTCAGTGAGCTGTCCTGCTCTCCAAGTCACATAATTTGTTTTGTTTGAGCCAAATCTCCAGTCCCATTTCACTGTTATGCACAAGACGATACAATATGCTGCTTCAGAGGGTCTTTAGTCTTAAAACAGAATATATTTGAATGTGTTGCTTCATATAAACAATCTTGATTGTTGCAGTGGTGGAAATGGGCTGTGGGTAATCTACACAAAAACCTGACATACCAGATTTACACCAAGATTCCTCTGAGACCATCCATGATCCAGTCACATCCAATAGTCCAGACCTATCTGCTAACAGAAGCAGGTAAAACCAGGGCAATAATACCAGCTCTGTGCTGCCCCACAACACTCAACCGTCAACTATGGACATCAACCACAATGACAGCCAAATAGCCCCAGCTGGGCAATGTGTACCTGGCACCACAAAACCCGCTCTGTAAGATGAAACCATTTTAGTAAAAGCACTTATTAAACCCCAACATAAGCTCAAAGATTTGGAAAAATATGCCTTTAGAGCGCCACAAAATGACAACTTCCAACTTGTCCTTAGTGGAAAGGCCTGAATTTCTGACTCTGATGGTTTTGTAATATCAGGTCTTAAATGTCACTAATCCCACAGCAAAGCACTGATGGGCTTTGGCATCAGTTCAGCTCTGTATGGGTACATACCAGGCCTCATACTGGTTTAGTTTTCATTACCTGAAGTGTCATTTTGAAGGGGTCCCCATTTAATATATAAATTCCAGGTACCAAAAAGATGATCAGTGACCTTCTAAAATCATAGCACCATCATTTTGCTTGAGGGCACATTGATTTTTATCCTGGGCATGGTGCCCACAAACCAGCCAACAACATCACAGCACCATCACAGGATGATATTGGTGAAAGCAACCTTAGACTGGAAGTGACAGTGGCCATACAGCAACAATTACTCTGAGGCACAGTTTGGCAGCTCAGCAGCGTTTGCATTTCCATGAGGGGGTATCCAAGTCCAACTGAAGTAAAAAAACTGTCGGAAGTACTTCACTGTCTAGGAGCTTCAGTTACATTTCCAGAGATTACTTAGTCATCCAGGACACCAGTTCTCATGGAAAGTTTTGAGATTTCTTGCTGAAAGTTAAAAAGACTTTGGCTCCTAGGCCTGTGAGTTATGCTTGGCATAAGACTTAAAAATCTAGTAACATAAGCATATGTTACTTACCTGTATGCCCCGCATACATTCTGAACTTAGGGAGTTAATGGCAAAGTTTCAAAACATCTGGTAATAAATTCAGATTTTAGTCAGTTTTACTGGGTCACTGAATCACTCTATTTTTATAGATGTTACTCCCGGAAGATGATGACAGTATTATAAAGCATCTGAAACTGATAAGAGAATGAACACAGAGTAAAATCAATATAAGCATACTCAGAGTAGTGTTGATGCTGGATGCTATCTGAATCTCTACCTACGAGACTTCTCTCTGACTTAAATTCCATAAAGTTCATGTTACTTTCATCATAGGGATGATAAAAGTCTGAAATAAAAACTGGCAAGGGAAGAAATCAGCACTTTAAAGTAAATAATCCCATGATGAGACAACCTAACACATTGCTTCTAAACAGAGGTGAAAGAAGGCTCTACAGGAACACTTTTATTTCATTATCCTCCAATTACTTGCATGCTCATCTTATGTAGCTCAATTCAGGAAAACTTCTACCATGGCCACAGTCTTTAGGAAAAAGGGAGATTTTCTGCACAAGACAGTACAATCCCCCCAGCAACAGGGAGACACAGAGCACACCCTTTTCCATTCTACCTGTGCACAAAGTGTCTTTAGCTGCAGGAAAAGGGAGATGTACATCTGGCCAATTGTAATAAAAAGGCCACCTAGTCAGTGTTTTGGGGAAGAACTAGTGTGAAAAAAATAGCACTGAAACAGCTACTGATTTCAACTAAACCATGGCTAGTGAAACCACTGTCCCTTTTTACAGCATCATGCTTATACACACATGTTCTAAGAAAAATAGACAAATTCCAGTGTTATCAAAACATATACGACACACTCAGATCCACAGAGACATTCAGCACAGAAAAATAAACTATTTTTAAACAAATAACTGACACTACAATATCCTCCACCCTATACAATCCAGTTGCAAGTTTCATCTTAGTTTTTCAGATAAAGTTACAAGCTGTATTTCCTAAAATGATGCAGAAAAAAAAAGGATAGAGAACTATCCCAAAACTTCAGCAGTTTCCTCTAGGTCTCAAGGGACATTTTAGTAATACTTCAGGAAATTATAAAAATACTGTGACATACTTGTAGTTAAAAGAGAATAATTCACTCATGACTCCACTTATTGTCCATTTTTGACCTCATGTTACATTGATGGGATGCAAGCACCAAGAGGAAGAAAATACTTGTAAACAACATCTTCCTCAACATTAGCATAACAGTGAAAAAGATCTTCCTACAATACAGTAGAAATAGCTACAGTACAAGTTGGCTGATTTGTCAGTGTTGCATCCAGATTTGAGGGGCCCTCACTCACAACCATGCCCTTAATGTTCACCACCATCACCAAAAGTAGAGAAAATGTGCTAAGCTAGATAAATTCACATTTCAAAATTTACTCAGTTGATCATTAGCTTAAAGTAGAACCTATGTTGCTTTTGAACTCTGACTTTTTGATTAGGAAAACTCATTAAGGAAGATAAAATTAATCAGATTAAATTCATAAACCCTATGCAAGAATGGCCCTGAACACCTAAATACGTCACTTGTTAGAATTAAACGTAAAAATCTTACAAGATTATTAAAAAATGTACTTGGATTCTTCATTCAAATAGTATAATCTGAGAGGTGAAATGTTAAATTACTTGCCCTGAGTAGGGCCAGGTCTTCATATGTGATAAAGCTTCCAAACTTTACTGCCAGGAGCTGGGAAGCAGCACTGATACTGGATCATCACACTAATCATGTTTCAGTGGTGAGAAACTGTCTTGATTTTTGCTTTATTTCCATATATTTTGCAAAACTATTATTTAATATATTTTATTGACCATATAGTCCATATATTCATACACTTTTATTCTATTTCTTTCATAATTTTTATTCCACAGTTAAAGTTTAAAGTCAATTTCTTCCACTATTTGGTAAACCCACTTTTCTATTACAAGAAGTAGATTGGGTACAACTAAATTTAAATAACCTCCCTGTCATTATCTCTCAGAGATCTCTGATGATCCTCAAAGACATATACCCAGTATCATGTTTTTTCATGGTAAGGCTCAGTTTCTAGGTATGATTTTAAGCTGGCATCTCCTAGAAATATTTTCTGTGTCACTTCTCAAAAATCAGTATGTGAATTAGATTATAAATTTGCCTAGAAAAATAATTATCAGTTTGTTGTAGCATCCTTCCATAATCATGACAGTACAGGAGGACTTCATTTAGGATTTCATCAAAAGGGAGATTGCATTTAAGTTACTTACAACTAAAAAATTTGTTAAAGCTTTTATAATGCAAGTGTTACTGATGCAAAATGTTGAATGTATCTTGTCCTACATCAAAAAATAATTAGAATTATAGAGAATCAATACACTAATTCATAACTTTGCACTAAACAATTCAGTTTGTTCCCCAGAATTAATTTTAATTCAAGTAAGATTTTGCATTGCTTAGACCAGAAAACAAAGTTCCGAGATAAACAAGTAGCTAATACACACTCCCCAGATATGTTTGCCCATAAGTAATTAAGGAGCGCTTTATGAAATAAAATATTGATTCCGAAATCAAGAGAACAGTCTTGATGTGTACTTCCCCTTGCTTGCTGACCCTGTACTCCTACTTAATCATGTTAATAATGTACCACTTTCAAAAAGCCAAAACTGTTAATACATTCCTCATGATATCCTAGTCCTGGAAGCCAGAGATAGTATAATTAATGCCCATGAGAACTGCCAGAAAGCTGTGGCTTTGTTTCTTTATTTCTATGGAGGGAAAGGAGAGGAGAGGGAGGTATGGGAAAACACAGAGGAAAAGCCACTGAGCCCTTTAAAATGTACTTGTTTGCTTCCTTTTTAAGTGTTTGTACAGAAGACCAGCCTCTGAAGCGCTGGAAATAATTGAATCTCTTCACTGTTTCACAAAACAAGAAATGAGTGCCCAGTCTTGCATTGCCGTCACTGCACGGCAGAGACAACCCCTGTGGAAGAGATAAAGAGCCCACACGTCCCAGTTCATCTCTGCATTGATGAGGAAGAACAGAACCAGAGGTTGATGTATCTTTATCAACAGCTGTCAGTCACTGCTGGTTTGCCATATGCAAATGCATCAGCATTCATTTGCTGAATTTGTTCCCCAATGCAAAATGCTTCTGGAATCACCACTGCTGGCCAATACAAGGAGCTGTGCCATGAAGCATTTGGCAGAGCTGCCTTAAACTGGCTGCTTACTGTCGTTTTTATTGTGCTTATAATTGCAATTATAAACAATACCTTGTGTTCTTCCATTCTCATTCTAAAGACACAAATTGCTATTAACATCCTGAATTCCAGACAATAGCTTTTGATCAAATTTTCTACGGCTGCCTTCTCTTAAATATTATGTTTTGCCATATGGTGCACATGGTGAATTGCAATTTTTTATATTTTTCCCTCTAAGCTGCAAAATTTGTAGGTATTTTGGCAACAATCAGACCTAAAAATCTCAAAAACATCACTCAGAGGCTCAGTGCAACAAAACCCACATGTATCTGTGTGTTCATCCACCATCAAAACTGTAGACCCCTGACTCCCTCCCCAAAAGTCTTTAATTAATGTGAATATCAGTGTTCCTTTGTGAACAAGCCTATGACCTCTCTACTGACATATTCTCACTGTAAGTAGAGGTGTAATACAGTTAATTTATGAATTCTAGCTGGATATCACTGATCTAAGAAAACACAGAAAAAAGTTCAAAGGGAAAAAAACCCCACAGAAATAATGCTATTTTAGTATTACTTATAATATTTTCTGTTTGCCACTTTCATTTCTCTAATCATTCAAATATACATCTAGAATTGGTACTTGCAGACTAATATTACCAGCAAAGTTGTAAGACAAAAGATTTGGGTCAAGAATAAATTTCCACTTGAACCTTGAAATGCATTATATATATATATATATATGTTCAGGCACCTCCTGAACTTTTGCAGGCTGAACAAAATGTCCTGTTTTAAGTCCAACTTGAACTCAAGCAAAATGTCAAGAAATAGAACCAGCCAAGGCACGAAGCTAAACAATCCATTTTTTTTACAAGCCACTTTCTGCATTGCTTTTGTTTTTAACTGAAACTTGACTTGCTAGTAAATGAACAGCCAAGCATTTATTGTCACCAGATAGCTGAAGTGACAAGACTTTAATAAGGTTGCCTTCTGCAATAAACCATTTTTGCAAGAAGAGATGAAAATTGTCCCTCAAAACATATTCATTAAATCGGACTGATGTATATAACAGCACAATAGAATGGTGAGTCACAAAGGATCAAATAATTATCTTATTAATGTCCACTACAGTGATGAACTGAAACATTTGTACATTAGAGGCTATTTATGTACCCTGTGATTGCATTAGGTTTTGCTGCCTACAGGCACCTCAGGAGTACACCAACAGCTCTGTAATCCACATCACTTTGTGGTTTGTAGCCAAGAGTGCAGCAACTAATACTTTATTTTCTTCCCAATTTTTAATAGAAACGTATTTTTTTTTGTTTTAGTAATTTCTAGTGAAAGTATGACAGAAAGAAACCAGTAATCTATACCTTTTCTTGTGTAATATTTTTATAAGTATTACAAATTAATTTTTGTTGTTTTTTTCCCCAACCTTGAACCTAGACAACTATATCAAATCCTTTCTTCTGTTGTAAAAAAAAAAAAAAAATCCCACAAAAAACAACAAATAAAAAAAAATTCCAAAAATAATTCCTGGCAAATACAGACCATATCTGGACTAAGCATTACTGAAACATGGAAATGCCATATTGTCCACTTTCTAAACAGCTGCTGACATCCAATAAAATCCAAATGCTTGGATGGACAAGAATCTGAAATAAGGGGAATACTGTGAAAATCCCATAGCAAAGGGCATTTCCCAGTTGAATGATTCTTCTAGCGTTGATAACAGCTGAATACAGGCAGCACAAAGATGATTAGTGCTTCACATTCAAAATCACACTTTAGCAAGTACAAGAAGATCAGAAAGAATTGTTTCTTCTCTCGGATATCTGCAGCACTACAAGAGCATTGGAGCACCTCTCTTAGGAGGAAAGGCTGAGAGAATTGAGATTTTTCAGCCTGGAAAAGAGAAGGATTTGGGGTGACCTAATTGTGGCCTTCCAATACCCGAAGGGAGACTACAAGAAAGATGGAGGGGGATTACAAGGGCCTGAGGTGATAGAACAAGGGGGAATGGCTTCAAACTGAAAGAGAGTATTTAGATTGGATATTAGGAAGAAATTCTTCCCTGTGACACTGGTGAGATACTGGAACAGGTTTCCCAGAGAAGCTGTGGATGCTCCCTCTCTGGAAGTGTTCAAGGTCAGGTTGGATGGAGCTCTGAGCAACCTGCTCTGGTGGAAAGTGTGGCAGGGGAGTAGGAACTAGATGATCTTTAACCTAAACCATTCCATGATTGACAGAGACATACACTGAGGTCCCCAGGTTGAGGAATGAGGAAGGATACACAAGGAACTGTTGAATTCACAGAGGCTCTTGGTGGGGTTTTCTGTTTGGTTGTTTTTTGGGGTTGATGTTTTGTGGGTTTCTGTGTTGTGGGTTTTTTTTGGGCTTTGCAGTTATTAGTTTTTTTTAATGAAGAAAAGCACTGCCATCCAAAACTACAAATTGGAAACAGTCCTACATACAGGTGCAGATGATAATTATGGAGCACTCTGAAGAAATGGAGCTATCATGAAGATATAAATAGGTTACACTGAAACCACTGACTATATTCTTCAGTGGTCATTCAAGAGTGCCTTGTACAATTTCGGGTTTCCCAGCATATCTAACTCTCCATCCAAAATGAACTGCTTCTTTTTACAGTCTTCAAATCAGCCTCAATGTGTAGAAGACTCTTGTATCTACCAAGGCATGTAAAGCAGATTTAGCAATATTTTTATATATTTATCCTGTCATCTTGTATTCCATTGACACTGCAGAAAAATGATTTGGTATGTTTTGTTTAAAACAGACGTATTTTCTTTGTCATGGTTTTATGACAATTTCTGTCTTTGTTTTCATTTAAATGCTGTTAGATACGTTTGGTTTTAAACAGCCTTTGAGAAATTATTAGTGATAAAAACATTTGGATAATGGTTCATCTATTTTTGTTCACATTGACATAGTAGATACGCCATTCTAGGCTGGATTCTGAAAGGACAAGACTCAGTGTTACACAATACCCATGACCCTTTAGTCTTTTTGTTAATCATCCCTAATCAGCTGTTGCTTCACAAATCAAATTTCTTAGTCATTTCAGGCATGTAGTGTGATGCTGATGTGTGGCAACAGAATGTTGATTATAGACCACTGGGTAGCACTAGCTGCCCCATTAGTGGCATCCAGCTGTCCAGATTCATGCATGAACAAGAAGGATTTAATAAGTTAAGATGAAGAACAGCAAAATGCCTGTGATGTGAAATGCTTGTGATGCAAATAAGGGCAATACAAAAGTAATTACTGTGAGGCAAAGCATCTTTTCAAAGTAGTAGTTGATGTAAATGACTGTAAGTTTATTAATCACTAGATTAGACATTGGCATTTTCTACAGCATTTTTAATGCATCTGTTAACCCTGTTTCTGGCAATGATGAACATAAATGCAGAGTGCAAGAAACTGGGCATTCCAAGGCCTACAGAGCTAAAAATATCCATGAATAGCTTGGGCACAATTTGAAAGATTAACTCTTTGAAAATCATTTAATTGATACAGAGAGTGCTACTCTTTTGGGGATCCCTGTGTTTTCAGCATCAGGGTAACACCATAGGAAGCATCAGGGTAACACTGACCTAAAACTTAAAATGCAGATAGCATGGGAAAGTTGGCATTTTATGCATCATCTTACAAAATCAGAATCTGGAAGCTTCAATATGAAGAATTTCTATATTTTTTAACAGTAAAACTTTTCTATACCTGCACAGACTACTAAGACCAAAATCACCCAGGACAAGTTTTTCTCCAAATTTCAACTCCATACCCAAAAAACCATGGTAATTCTTTACCTCTGTATCCAATCACTGCAAGATCTGAAAAGTGCCAAATAGAAAAGCTGATGGTTGAGATTAGCCTGTCATTACTTAAAAGTGAACATGGTACCATTTTTCTGACTATACATCTTGGCCTAAATTTCCTTAGGGTACAGAACTTGGCTGTGTGTTACTCTGGTATAATAAACAGTCAATGGTTTCATAAATATCAGGGTCCAGCTTCTGAGCTGATGCAAATTGACTTAAATAGACCTGAGCAGCCTGACACCAGCTGAGGAAATAGCTCTGTAGATTTAATTATACACACAGCAAAAAAGTCACTAAGAACTCTATCTCAGTTCAGCCCATTTGACGTAATTAACCGCACAATAAAATGTTCTGTGATCAAATACCTCAGTTCTTTTGAAGTACTCACTCTCCATTTCCTGCAATAAGCACATCCAAGAAGAAATCCCTTCTTACATCCCTGAACATTTCAAACTATCCACACCAGAGGCTGCTGTTTTGTGCATAATCCCAGCCACTCTGGAGAAAAAAGCAAAATCTCCAGCTGGGTGCTGTGACTGCAGAATAAGACTCTTTAAATGTGTAACGTCCATCAGTACAATTAGAGTCACGTCAGTCGTGATCGGGACCGAAGCCATGTTCTCCACTTCATTCAACAGGGGCCAGACTAGTGCAAAGGCTGGGAAGCTCTCAAACATGGACAAAATCATCTGGATTGGAATTGGTGACCTGAAGGTGAAGGACTTGCTAACTCCTCTCCAGGGCTTCACTCTGCCTCTCCTCTCTAGTTCTCGCTCTGAAAACAAAGATACATTTATTTGAAGCTCTCTTAAATTTGGGAGGGGTGAAGGCAGTAATTAGCATGCCTCAGTTACATAAAGGGTTCATTCCTTAAACTCTTTGTCAATTCATTACTCTGGTTTTTGACAAAGATGCCTGGATTAAATCCATAAATAAATGGATTTATGTTTTTTAGTCACTCAGGTTTTAAAACTCTCTGGTGCCTCACTGCATTATTCTACTTCTACAAGAGCTGATGTGTTATTCCCACAGACAACATTCATTAAACTTATTACATCATTATTTTCTAAATCAAAATTCTCTACATATTTAAGTAATTTGCCTTCTTGAATCAGGGCATGCAAAGTCTGAGAACTATTAAGTTAAACAACTTCTCCTTGGTTATCTTGGCTTTATTTCTCCCTAGAAGCCTTTAAGACATCCACAGCACACCCTGACAGAATGTGCGGGAATACAATATATCAATTAACTACAGTCAACCAGCTGCTAATACTATTTCTCCAAAATGTCTTCATTATTAATGGAAAGCACTGCGGTGTGGCAACATGCTCAAGAACTAACTGAAAAAGAAAATACGTCCCAGTTCTGTGAAGAATTATATCGCACTTCCTAACATTTTCCTATCACATTAATTAGTACAGTTGTGGTTTTAAGTTCACAGAACCAATGTGACCTCTTTTAGGAAAAGCCCACAGAGGCCACCCGACCAGCAAAACCTTATACTTGTCATACATTTTCATTTGACAAAGCTTTATAAAATATATACCATCTACGGCTTCACATGCATAGATATTTTTGTTAACCACTGAACATTTCTTCCAAACCACTTTCTAGAGCATTTAGAAGAAAATAATCTGGAAGAAAATTAACAGCTCAAAACTACTGTGTATGGAATTACTCACACAGGTGCTAATTAATCTAGCTGAAAACTGGGACATGACAGCTCTGGAGACTATGATAAAATATAGAGCCTTTATTGCTTGTACATCACGAGGTCAAGCACAGTGCAGGTGACACGTGTCTGAGGGGGCTCAGCCGCTGAACTGGGGCTTCTTGGTGGCCCTGAGTGTCTTGATCCAGCTCCAAGTGACAATGAGTCACCATCACAAAAAGCGCTCCAGGCGCTGGCACAAATTCACCCCCATGCTGGAGCATCAGCACTGCTGCCACAAGCCAAAAGGGGATTGTGACTGCTCTGTTCTTTTGCCCTCAGACGTTGTCATTTCAGATAACGCTGACATCTCAACCCATGCACAGCCCAACACCCTTCAATCCCTCCCTCCTTGCATCCTGCTGGGCAATGCCACTACCTTGGGCAGCAAGGAAATTACCAAAATACCTTAGACACAGATTGTTTCCAGATTCCACTCCATTTAGCTTTAAAACTCACCACTTTTCTAAACAAATTTAAATTTGAACAGCAATGCAGTGCATAATAAAAAACAATACATCACTAAAACAGAACTTCTGTGTTATGGTTCAGAGACAGAAAATGATTCCATAGAATTTCATGTTCAATTTTGTTTTAAATAACAGCTGTCTGTACTTCTTGCTGTCCCTTCAGGAGAAAAATCAAAGCTAATGCAGGAAGAAAATACTACTCTCATCCTCCTTTCCAACAGGAGTTCTTCAACTATTCAGTCAATTCAAATCTAAAAATAGATGGAAAAAAATACTTGGAAGGAAAAAAGAATGCCTTCTTATTTCCGTATTAATTGCTATACCCAATTGTAACTTCCTTTTTTCACTAGCAAATATCATAATTTGTGCCATTATAAGAATCTGGAGAATTGTGCCAACAGAGAATGTGCATGTCAAGTAATTGCTTCAACCTGCCACTTCCCCACAGGGTCAGTAAGAAGCAGCTGGACTTGAAATCCCTACCTAAAAACAACAGCTGCAGCACACAAGATAGACCCAGAGTGTAGGTACAGCCTTTGTTTTCCATGTCCCGATCGAAAGCACTCAGTTAAATGCCCAGACAATAGAGCAGAATATAAATAGACAAGTTCCCCACTCATGCAGGGGCAGAACATGGATGGCTGAAAGGAAGAAACTGCAAAGGGAAAGAAAGTACAAAATCGGGGAGAGCAAGGCAAACTGGAATCTGCCAAATCCCTGTATTGGCAGTTCCCTTTCACTCCATGTGACTGCTCTGGATATGTCGGACATCCAAAATCAACTTTTTTCACCAGCATGCTTCAGAAAACCCACTGGCTAACAGTGCACTTTGGTCTATTGCATTTCTCCCTTTCAACTAAGATATCTGGGAACTAAAAATCTGGATCAAACAGCTTCTCAGCACTTCATTTCTAAAGTTCTGGCAATACTCTGGGTAAGAGACAGTGTCAGCCTTCCTTGCTCCTGCTTACTCCCAGTCCTGGCCAGAGGGAAAAACCATACAGGATCTCCACGGCTATCCACAGCTAGACATCTGCCCCCCTCTTTGAGCAGATCTTAGCTCATTGGACAGCAGTGGCACCCACCCACATACACAATGCAGAATGGGACCATAAATCACCAATAAGACAAGTTACTCATCATTTAGGTGGAAATCCCAGTTCACTGGGCAATCTCACATTGAAGTAGTATTTATACATGGTATTATATGCCTATAAAGAATTCTTTATTCTCTTAATAGTCTCCGAAAAATTTTACAGTTTCTTATTTCCTTCTCAGATTCTGTTATTTGCAGGCATCATACAAGCTAGATTTATTTTTGTAGTACCATGGCTATAAATTGCACATCATGGGACTGTCCCTCAAAGACATCTCTGTCTCAAAGTGAGCGTTGCAGAAACTGAAGCACCACACTCATACTACCAGAAGTGCTAATAAATAAACCACTGTATTTTCTGCAAATGCTTGTGCTTTCAACATGGGGACTAATTCAGGCTTTCCCTCTATCTCCTGTAACAAACCCTAACACGGCCACCCTAGTTGGACTCGACAATCCCTGTGGGTCCCTTCTAACTCAGAGCATTCTGTGATTCCATGACTAGGGATACTTATGCCTGCCCTTCCTTGTTAGCAACTGTGATGCAAAAATTCCTCCACTGCAAAAATTCCATCTGTGGTAAAATTTAGGAGGGTTTTGAGGACTAGTGTTACTCTATAGAAGCTTACCCTTTGGATTTACACTCAGAGCTTTGAATTACAAGTATCTTTGTTTATTTGCAGTACAGCAATTTCTTACATACACAACTCCACCTTGCTAATAAGTGTCTCACTACCAACCGCATGACAGGCATTTCCCAAACTCCCATGAAGACTCAGACCCCATCTGATGAGTATACACACATAAGCAACCTGTAGTTACAATGAAATTTTATTCTCATATGATGTGCCCCATAAAAATCACATTGGATAAAAAATGTCTAGGATATCCTACAAATCTTAGTATGCATATTACTGGGATATTGCAGACATGCTATATAATGCTGTATCAAAGTTCATAAAATCCAACAAAAATCAAGGGTGGTGGCGCCTCAACTGTCTGAAGGGAAATACATTTCCTTTGTAAATATTAATGAATTTTATATGATGTCTGTAGGGAGAGATTTCAACAGAGAACACAGACAGCAGGACTAAAGCACTTAATTTCTATTGACCCTTCTGAAACACATCGCATCAGGAGGTTATCATCATACAGATCGTATATTATTATGTGCAGCCCCAAAGGGAGATGTTTGTTTAAATGTCCACAGGGAAGAGGTTATCATCCAACAGGCATCAGGATTGAATTCAGGGGAGTCAAAGTGCTGTGTGATAAGTTTGTTTTGTATTAGGTTTGAGCACTCACTCCAGAACATTAAGCAACAGTACAAGTTCAAAGGCCTGTTTCCACATGCGGAGAAGACATGCACTTTTTCAAAAAAAAGTGAAAGTAAAAGAATAAATAAAATTAATCATATAGACTGCATTTTATCTACAAAACAGTACATCACCATCTCAACTAAAGTATGACTATCAATATGCAAATAGAAGACTAAGGCTTTCTAACCTTTTGGATTACAAAACCCAAAGGGGCTTTAAATGAAAGGTGAAAGGTCCAGCAGAAGAGGCTGAAAGTCACATATAAAACCCTTCCCCCAGCCTGAAAATATGTAGCTGAATTGAGGCTTAAATGCACAGTGCCTTCTAAGTGTGTGGAAAAGCTGGATGGAAGAAACCAGAAAAGAACGCGGAACCTGAAAAATCCCTTCCTTGCACATCATCAAATTTGGAAATTTAGAGATGGGCTCCTGAAAGGCCCTAGTTTCTTGCAAGGGGGAGAAATCAGAAACACACCTATTCCCCGGGATTTATTGCACATGGATTATGTGGATAAAGATATAGCAGCTGGTTCTTAGTATTTCTTTACAGCCTGAAGTACTAAAGAGCAGGGAAGTGTCCTACCAGGTGGTACCTTAGGTCTGATAGCAAAGATGAGGCAAATATACTAGCTCAGAGAAGTTCAATTTTCTTGGTTCAGAAAAGCATCACAAATTCACTTCTGGTAAATGTAAACTTACTCCTGAATGAAAACGTGCTCCTGAATCAGAATGAAGACAGACAGAAAGAAAGAGAGACATGGAAACACTGACCTTGTTATTTACAAGGCATAACTGCAAGTCAAAGCTGTGCTCTGTGCCATGGAAACACCACTTTCAACTGTAAAATTATATTGCTTCTAAAGCTACTTACTTTTGCTTTCACTCTCAGCCAGTATTTATCATCTAACCACTGGTTGTTTTCCACTTCTTTTACTAGCCCCAAAGTGTATTCATCCTTTTTGGTTTTTATGTAGGTAAAAAGAAAATAAGGCTTCAAGAAATTAATTCTGTTTAGACTTAGTACTGTGAACAGTCTATGCTGGTACAAGTTAACCTTCATATTTTTCTCTCAAAAGAGATCAGGTTAGAAATAAGGAGAAACCCAAGTAAGTCTCTGTGTGGCATTTGTTCAAAAACTCTTCCCAGGAAGCATTGTTTACAATTCCTATGGAAATGAAGAATTTCATAGCTCACCTAATTTATTTTCCATTTTTTCATTAATCGCAAATAAATGAAAGAATCACATAATCCGTCCTGAAGTCTAAATAGGAAGGTGATATGCGCCCTGTGTTCACATTTGAATTTAAGCAAGTTGTTCTGTATTAATTTTAATGTATTTTATCTTGGAAGCCTGTCAGTCATTCCCATGTTTCCACAAGTCCTCATTGTCAATGCTCCCCACATCCACAGTGCTCTTCTGATCTGTTCTGTCATTTCATATGTAATAGACAGATCCATTTTTCACCTTCCCAGGAATACAGTAGGACACACAACCCATGAAGCATGTGGCCAATATCATCTAACCTATTAAATGCCAGAATCATATATCTCAAAGTGTATGTCAAGATGCTGAAGTCTAGCAGCAATAAATTCATTCTGTTCCTCACAGGGAATGCACTCTGGCTATAAGTATCCATGTGGGTTTCCTTCTGTATACATTTGATTGTGACCCACTGTTGATGGCTAATGTGGTTGGACATGATGATAGGATTTGGCCAGATCTTAGATGGGAAAACAGAATAAAACCTAACAAAATATTATGTTTACAGTTAGCTCTTTCATACCAGTTTGGTTCTTTGTAGGGTGATCCAACGTTTGCTTCAGTATGAGACTCACTACAGTATATTTTTGTATTTTAGTATTATTTAGCCCTCACATTCCACACTGGACATTTTGCTTTGAGAAAAACTGTAGCAAAGAGAACTGAATTTAAATCAAACCAAAGTGGCAGCTTTCCAGAAGCAAAACAGCCACGTGGGTTTATTGGAAACAGAACACCCAAAGAAGGCATTGCACACTCTGCAGGATGCCAGGGAAGCGCCAGCAAAACCAAGCACACGTTCTTGGCTTGCGCGGAAGGGCTGCTGCCTGTGCCAGCAGAGTGGCATCTCTCTCCCTGGGGACTGTGGCTGGGCAGGCAGCCTGGCCAGCAGGTGGTACTGGTCTGTCCCACCTGGTTTATATCTGCTGGTGACCGCCAGCCAAACCCACCCCTGGCAGGCAGCTTCTCTAAGTCTCCCAAAGCACTGTCTCCACAATGGCAGCCTCCTTTCAAACCTCCACAGAGCAGAAGGAAAACCTTCTCCACTGTCTCCTTCCTTTTACCCCATCTCAGCAGAGCTCCTGCTAAGACTCAGCTGTAATCCACTTGATAAAGTTCAGTCAGACACCAAAGTAGAGAAAAATATAAATTGCAACAGATTTACTAATTCAAAGAGCTCAGAAGCAAAACAAAGATTTTAATGGCAATTTCTCCATTATCCATGGGGTATTTTATCCATGAATCTCACTTGAGCTACATGGACAGTTATTCCTCATTTATTTATTCCTACATACACACAGGGTGAGGAACATATATGTGTTTCAGTTATATCTGGAATTTTCCAGTCAGGATTAAAATCACACCCTGCAACTTGATATAATCCTGATAAAGTACCCAGTTTATGTGCTCTGTCTCCTTTATCTCCTGGAAGAGGGGGATCCCCTTCTAATCCCTGAAGTAGATGGGATAGGGGACCCCGCACGTTGATGGGATGGTCCTTCATGTGAAGGAGATCTCCTAGGTCTTGATTTAGATCTCCTTCTCCCATAAGTAACTGTTGTCTTTGTTTTTTCTTCTTCTAGGCTCAAGTCCACGAGATTTTCTAATTCCCTGAGAACCTTTCCCGCCTTTTGGTACCACCCTGATTGGTCTAGTGATTGGTTCAATGGTTGGGGCATCTCTACCTCTATATTTTTCAGGGGTAGACAACCAGGTTCTCAGTCTGGAGACGTAATCTGTCACGTTGGGTTCTCCAGAAGGGCAGCAACAATAACTGAATCTTTCCAAAATGAAGGCTGGACCTCTTCTGCATTGCATTGATTTGAGGACCCAGTTGAAATTATCAGACTTCTGGCTGAAAGCCAGTATAGAAATAAAAGAATCTTATCCTGATCTTTTCTTGTCATGCAAGAAGTAATAAGAAAGAAAATAAAGCCATTGTTTCTACTTAAAAATAAGTACTTTTTCACACAGCTCGCTACAGTAGTAAGGCCCCTCCAAACATCTAGAAATCACACAGAAAAAATAAATCAAAGAAACAAGACAAAACCTCAGCCCTGAAGTAGAGACAATTTTGTTAATTTAGCTACACATCTGTAGAATTTTCAAGCTATCCAGGCTCCTGCTATCATAACTGCTATTAAATTGTAAGGATAAAAAGGATAAATTCTTTGACAAATTTCAATTATTAATTAATGGCTGTAAACATGGAAGAACCCATGCACAGCTCTGTTTTGTATTAGTGACATTCATTAGCTCTAGTGGAGTTACTGTTTTTGATACAACACATGAAGGTTAGATAAACATTTACAAAGATGTGTTCAGCAAAAACATTTCCTGTATCCTCCACAAGTTTTAGAGTTAAGGGTTGACAGAAAGCCATGTCTCCATCTCCTTCCTGCCAGTTTCATTTTGGTCACAAATAAGTGTCTCAGAAACCATCCCACAGGACATTGGCCTGGGACATTCCCAGCCATCATGAGCTTTAACAGTTCTGTCCAAGAGTGATCCTTCCTGCCTGTTTCTCAATAGCTGTAGCAAAAATTCCAAAAGCTTTTGAAGTTAATAAATAAAGTATTATGTGTAATAAAGACAAGTTTTGTCCGCTTCGCTTTTTCAGCCTTCTAACTAAACAGCAGCCTGAAGAACGCATAGGAAAAGCATTGGTGCCTTGTCAGCTGCTTTATCATTTCAGAAAATGACTTGTCTGTTGGGATGATAGTTAGATTTGGGCTTTGGGGACAGCGCTGAATCTCTTTGAGCCCGGTGAGAGAGCAGATACACAGTGCAAGTAAATAAGTTTAATTTTGTACCAGTAGAAAAGCATTTCTTTCCTTGACTTCAGCAAGATGACAGTGGCATGATGGCTGATTTTCATTTCAATCAGAGCAGCATATGATTACCACCTAATTAGAATGTAGAAATAGAAAGGAGATCATTTTTAACCTACCCAAGAGAACAGTGCTGGGGGAGGGGAGGAGATTATGTTAATCAAGTGATACTGGCATATCAGAATGATCAAAATAGCCAGATGAATTTTTATCAGCACCCTTACTGTCCTTGAGGATCTGTCAGTTGTTTCAATAGCAACCTGTATTTTCAGAGCTTTATTTCTGAGTAATAAATATTCTTTAAAATAAATACATGCCTCTGAAGGCCCAAACTTGCTGTAAAAGATATCACCTTAGGCATAAATACATATATTTTTGTCAAAATTTCACATGGTTTTCTTGACAACTGTAAAACTGCAAACATGAAAACTAACAAATCAAAACTAAAAGTCATACTGTCTTAAGGGGAGTTGTTTGCATTAATATATATGTTTGGGGTTTTTTTTAACTTGCTTGCATTAATTAAATATTGTCAGCTAGCTGCTCAACTCCTCTCCGGAATACATGTTGCAAGTTAGTTGCTCTGCCCTAGGGGAACCTAACTGAGGTTACGTTACATGGAACTGCATCAGGCAACATTTTCCAAGACACACTGTCTCCATCTGCATCCTTCTGGAGAGATAAAGACAAGACCTCTCTCAAGATGCTAATTGGTTTAATTGTCTCTGAAGAATGAAGAGACAGAATTAGATTGTTGTGACCACCAAAAGGAGGGGGAAGGAGAAATTAAAACCAAAATAAAATTAATCGTAAAATGATCTTTCAGGGAAGCCTGCCTTGTACAATAGAGAGCAGTGGCAGCTCCCTTTGCTCTGCCCTCCCAGGCAGTAGCTGGCCATTACAACATCTCTCTCCAAAGTGGGCACCACTACCCAGCACCATTTTAGATGCATGAGATATCCTGCCTTTAGCTACCTCAGTAGTGGAAAATACCCCCATATATCATATTTGGATGGAGCACAGTACAAAAGGAAGCACAGGTGCAAGGCACCCATGCTGGAGCGTGCCTATCTAGAAAAACAGGGGTTTCCTCATGAACATTTTTGTCAGCAGGAGTATAGCAAGTGTGATCCTGACCACCTCCTCACCCCCCATTAAAATAGAGTTCCACTCATTTCAGCTGGACTGGGATTTGGCTCATCCTGCTTTGCTGGAAATGTTCACTTTTTTTTTGGCCGTGGGATGATCCATAATTACCTGCTTAAAACACAGGGACTTAAATCTCATGTACTTCAGGCAAAATGAGAAAAAAGTCTCTCTTCAGCAATGAGTCTAATGAAAAGGAATCAAGAATGTGTTGATTTATTTCCCATTTATGTACTTTTAATTTGCATCAGTTATTTCAATGGCATATACTTTGCCATCACACTTCCTTGGTTCTTGTTCTACTGTGGTGCGTAATAATGTTGTGAGAAATTGTGCAAGAGAAAGAACAATACTTCAAACTAAATGTGCTGTTAAATTAAAGTTTTTTCTTGAGAGTGAAAAAGTCCTGAGGCTTTTCATATCAGTGTATTGTATAGTAAGGCATACACTGAGATCTTTTTATTTTTCAACCTTTTGAGAAACATAGCAAAGTAAGAGCAGATAATTTCTATCACTGCAAACATTCCTAGATATCTGACACAGAAAACCAAAGACAAACCTCTCCCCATCTCCCCTAGTAATAGAGGAGGTCCAGTATTTAAAGCTGTCACAATGTTTTCGAGATACCATTACGGGAATTCAGGTAGCAACACCCCAAACCTTGCCAAATTGTCCCAGAAAGAAATACTCTGACCTGTTCAAAGAAATTAATGTGCATTTTTAAATTAATCCCAGGGTATAATTTCCTAAAGAGTGGGCTCCAATTCTATTTTTTGCTCTGAAGAATTCTATTAAACCTCTAGAGCACTTTGTGAAATGTGAAAACATAGTTTGCTAAGGAGATAGGCTAGGCGGTCTGCAGTAAATTAACCACTACTGCTGACTGAGGCCATAGCGGGGAGTTTGCTCCAAGGGATTTCTACACTTACTGCATAACACCATTTACCAGCTTCTAAACTAGATTTGCCCTCTGGCTGCAAGTCAGCAGACCTTGGTGTAAAGCATGGCCAGAGATTAGTTTGACTAAGGGCTGCATTTCAAGAGCAGAACGGTGCTGCTGTTACACGCAACTGAGTCCAAACCACTACTTACAATAGGGTTTTTTTTCCCAGCCAACTTTATGTAGTTGAATTTTAGGCTGCTGGACTATGGTGGCTGTATGTTGAGTAAATTACAATACAAATATCACTCTGTTGTTTTGTAACAATTAACCTCAGAATACCGCCAACTCCATTTGCATGGTAATGAGACATTCCTATGAGTGGCATCAGAGTTACGCATGCTAATAACTTTTTAAACAAACACCTGAGGGGTCAAGCACAACCATGGGCTTGATAAGAAAACCTTTTATTAAATGCAAATCACTTGTCTTTTAAATACTATGACAGAGAAATTCGCAGGACTCTAACACTTGCAGGATTCATCCAACTGATTTATTTATATTTTGGATAAATATCAATGTGGATAAAATCTTCATTATAGCATCAAAGGAAAGAAGTACTGTAGGAAGGTGGAGAGGTGAAAACAACAATATTGCCATATCTTTCCCAAATTTGTCACAGATTCCTGGGATGCTGGAAGGCAGAGGAGACATGGCTGCTGTAGAGCTTGACAAAAGACTTAGAAATTTGTCAACTTTCCATCTTATTCACCTACCTGCTTTTGCCAGGTGTATTGCTACGGAGGCAGATTCCCTAGTGGGCATGCTATCTATCTTGCACTAAAATGTCTTGAATTCACTCAGCCAATTCACATTCTACAATCAAAGAGTTTGAGACCTCAGTGAATGGTTAGGTCCAAGGGCATAACTGGCTGCCAGACACCTTTGGGACTAAAGGAGCAGAACCTTCTCACAGGCAAGGCAGATTGCAGAACAAAGGTTAAGGGAAAGAAGCTGACTTGGATTAATTGAACTCTGGCAGACCCAAGTGTGGGAGGCCTCTCTTGTTCGGGAGAGGCTGTTAGCAGAACACACCAACTCATCCTGACAGAGCAAGCAGTACCAGAGGAGCAGGTTTGGTCAGTGATAACAGGAACAATTTGTGGACAGCACTCTGAAAAGCTGCCATCATACCAAATCTCTAGATGTTTTTCTCCCAGACTAGAAACTGTGAATTTAAATATCCAGTGGGTATAGTGGGAATTGTTCCGTCTTTAAGACAGAACTTTGTAGAAAGGACTATATAACACGGCTGTGTGCAGTAAGAGGAGACTGTATTAAAGCACAGAAAGTCCCTTTCATTCCATCGCTGTATGATGAACTACTTTGGGGAAAAGCTTGGGTAATGTATAATATTACTATTCAAAGCACAAATTCTAATACAAGGCAATAAGTGTACACACCCCTGAAAGTGTTCAAGGCCAAAATGGACGGGGCCCTGAGCAGCCTGGTCCAGTGGGTAGCAGCCCTGCCCATAGCAGGGGTTGGAACTGGATGTACTTTCAGGTCCCTTGCAATGCAAACCATTCTGTGATTCCATAGCAATATAAAATGGATCAGACTGACACCTGGCACAGAGCTACACCAGCTCTTTTAAACCAGATAACTATGCTCACCCTGGTACGTGCATTAAATAACAGCAATTCAGTAATGGTATGCTTCCCGAAGATCCCTTTTACTGCATAAGTTACTGCTGTCTTCAATAAAATTGAGTATCTTTATTTTGCTGCTGTCCTATTTATAACATGTAAAACATGCTAGCATGCCATAGTCTAAAACTCAAGCCAGTGGGTTGTGGAAAAACCTCAGGAAGAGGGTAAGTTTCATGTAAGAAAGTATAAGGCTGTGGATAACCAAACCCTCAAAACATATCTTGACAGAAACCTAATATTCCACTTCCTTAAAAAATCAACAAAAACTCTTAGGGAACAGCTCTGAATCACCATAATCAGTGACATGCAATAATTGCACCACCCATATGTCTTCAAGTGCAGCATGAGACCACAGCTTGACGAAGCTGGGATTCAGGATGTCATGAAGACAACATTTAAGACAAGAACTATGAGCTCTAATAGGCCAAATTGAAAAAAGACAGCTGTGGTATGAGCTCAGTAGGATAACTTTAAACAATTGCTTTGTAGTCAGGACAGCCTGGGCTCCTTTCCCTCTCCAAACATTATAAACTACAGCTCCTTATTTAAAAGTAACTCTGGTTAAATTGGAGTTTGTGAGGAGCAATGCAGGAGGTGTATATACAATACAGACTCAGCTTTTGAGGAAGAAAAGCTTATTTCTGGAGCAAAAAACAGAAACAAACCTTCCAGCCTGTTTTTTAAATTATGTCGTAAAAATGTAACTAGGAGAAATTAAAAGATGGTAAACAGCACAAACATATTGGTTTTAGTCTCACATGTCAAGAAGAAAATTACAAACAAACAGATAAAATCCCAAAAATATAAGTTTAGGGCTAAGCTGAAGGAATTTAGGCGCTAATAGTGTTAATGAAGCCTGTCAATCCAAAACTCTTGCTTCACTGCTCAGATTTCTAGCTGTGGGAAGAAACTGTGACAGCAGCAAAAGCCACAGAAACCAAGTACTCAGTGCTACAAAGAACCAGTGTCCAGTCATGTGCACTCCTTAGTGCGCTTCCAGGTTTGGAAACCTCAATGTACCACTCAAATTTCAACTTATTACTTCCTTTCAATTCAAAGCTGGCAAAAAACCCAAACCAAATTGCATAAACACACTAAATTCATACCCTCATGTATCAGATTCTTGGGAAAAAATAGGCTCCCTGAATATACTGCTATAAGAAAAACACTATTAATTATGTCCCTGTATGCAGTGCTTCTCCACTGGATGCTTTGTTCAATGTTTTCAGACAAAATACTGAACAACACTAACTTTCTAAAATCTCTTGGCTGTCATCATAGGGAAACAGGTGAACTGTCAGTTTAAGACAGGATTATTTTATTTGTTTTGTCCCTTCTTTGCTGCACTTCTCCAATCCAACACTAGGAACCCAGTAGAACAGGGAGAGATGCAGGTCATTCTGTTAAAAGCATTTTTTGTCTTGTACAAATAATCACTATTATGTTGCGACTGGAAGATGATCAGTACTATTAAAAATTCACATATTTATTGAGTGTTTCTGGGAAAATGAACACTTAACAATAAGCAAACCAAAAATTAATGAAAGTAGAAAAAAGGATCCTGCAGCTCTTTACTGTAAAGTGACCTCTGGAACACCACTGACCTTTGGTGGCCGTTTCCACTGACAACTGGTATATACATTTCCTTTCCAAGCATCTCCTCATTATTATCTGAAAACTCTGACACTCAGAAACAGCTTAGGAAGAGAATAGTCTTCTGCTTTGCCAGGAAAGATTACAATGCACAGGAAATGCACAGTATGGTTTCAAACAAAGGTATTTCCCTTGAACTCTAGTGTAGTTTTTAGATATAACAATCTTCCCCTGGCTGTGTTGTCCTGACCTGACTTCACTGGTCTTAAGACTAAATAATAAAAGACTTCAAGGCTCAAACCTATGCTTACTCTTTTCACAGTTTTGGAGTCAAAGACCATGACCTTTGACAGAAATTTGAAAAAAATAAAAATTTTATTCCATACCTCATTGTGATTCTTGATTAACCATTCCTTAATAGTGTTAAGGGCAATGACAGCAGCAGGCTCATTTGGAAAACCTAAAATGAGAAGAAATGAGAGATAAATAAAATACATCCATTTCTTTTATATATAAGAAAACAAAAATCTGGGCTTTTTCTCTTCCTACTCTTTGAAATACTTTGGAATTACAGTTGGTCAACTCCTGTCTTCACAGATCAGTATAAAAGTTTTAGGTAACATCAGTTACGCTTTTCCCTGGCTAAATAAATTGAAAACAGGCCCAACAATGCTTTATTTAATTTATTTTTATTTTTGTTTACTTGACTCCAGTTAAGAAAAGTCCACTGCTCAAGAGAAGATGAAACAAGAATGAGCTAAACGTGTCATACTAGTCCGGCAACCATTCAACACATATATCACAGTAACAAATACGAGACTTACATTTCATGGCAGCAAGAAAAATTCAGACATTTCTGAAGATATAAGGGGTTCCTTAAGGCTTTCTTTCTTTAATCCATCTGTCAGCAAAACGATACCACACTATGACCCCAATGCCATAGGCCTTATAAATATGGAAATATTTGAATTGGAAGTCTTTCAATTTATGACCTATATGATAACAAACAATTTTGGAAATTAAAGAATTCATGAAGCATAAGCACATGAATTTAAGGCCTTAGGTTGCATGATATATTATCAACAGTAACTGCCCCCAGCACTAAACAATATCAAAAATCTTTCCAGGGATACAGAATTTTTGCTTTGAGGGTTTCCACCTATCAAATCCAAGGATGCTTTCATTACTTAGGCAGCCTTAATTTAATTTTCCTTTAAATTCTTAACTTGAGGGCAGCAATCATTTCTGTGAGGATTTAAAAATAAAACCCCATAAACTGTATGAATTGCTCCCAGTAGGTTAGATATAGAACAGGCTTTGAAGAGGTGGAGCTGCAGGCACAGTGGACAAGCCAGCAATGGGGTTAGAGAGAAAGAGTAGTGAAATTTGGCATACAGCTGTGTAGATACAGCCTTTCTTCCGTCATACATCAATCACCCTTGCACCATAAACTGAAACACAGATACTGCAAAAAATTACAAATGTTCAACTTTTTGACTTATATCTTCTTTAACCCTTTTTCAGCACTTATTCAATGCAAGATCAGAAAAAAAAAAAAAACAAACCAAAACAAAATCCCTCTGCTGAATCACATTCCTAAAACATCACTCCCTGTAACTTGGCTCTGCAAAGATTTGCTCCAGCAGCATGTGTACTGTTTTGGAGTGCTAGATGACAACCATTCAGCAAGAAGGGCAAGTAAAATAGCCAATTTTGGATAATACCAACATTTAGCATGTGCTTTCTTTGAATACATTTCTCAATAAAGCATATTTTTACCTTTTAAAAAATATACCTAAAAAGTCCAAGATGAAAAATTAGCTTAGACCTTAGAAATGCTACTGTGGATACTTCTATTGCTGCTGGGAAGATATTCTTATGACATTTAACAAAGCTGCTGCTATCATCAAGGCATATGCCTCATGACACATACTAATGACCACTAACAAAACCCAAAGCAGGGACTTCCAACAGCCTCATTTTCATAATATAATATAACAGAACTTTAAGCAGACCGTCTACTTGAATTAGTAATATCCTAGCTAAAAAACTGGCACTTTTCACACAGCAGTTCCATACCCTGAGTGTGGCAGCTCTGCCTGGACACACAATGAACACCATGTAAAGGGACAAATGTGTATTTCAGACAACCGATATACTATTGTTTATGTGCTGAATGGTTTATTTTCAGAACAATTCTCCCTCCAGCAAGGTTAACTTTTCAGGCTTGTTTTTCACTCCCTTGCAGCAATGTATTTGGCTAAAACAGTGATAAAGCATTGAGAATTGTATAGAATCTCTTGATAAATTGTACACTACTTAGAAACTGCTCCCATACTAACCAGTCTTAAATAGAACCTTATCTAGAAAACTGGTGTTCAATTACTCCTAAGTCACCACAATGCAAAGCAAACAGTTCAGCAACCTAAATAAACAACCTTGAGTTCTGTGTATGATTTCACAAAATATGTTGAAATCCATCAGAGCCTTTTATCATCAGCTATCCCCAAAAAACAATCATCTAATTAGCATTTTACACACATTTCTGGTAATTTTAAGGAAAGGATTATCTTACTGACTTTATGCAGAAGCAGGATGGAATTAGACTCCTGTTCCTTACCCTGCACCAGCACAAAAGCCCCCGTGTCTCTGATTGTCAGACAGAAAAACATTTTGGTTTATAGGACTGGGGTAAAGAAGATAAAGTGAGATGGGATCTTTTAAAGAATGCTTTTGCATTGTTTTTATCTCTAACCTACATTTGCCTGCCATAACATTTCTGGTCTGCTCCCATCTGCACCCCCATCCCCCCTTTCCCACTTTCAGTGAGAAAGCAATCTCAGGAAGCACGTGGGAATCAAATTACTTGAGAGAAATGAGCTCAAGGAGCCTCAGACTTAACTGACTGCTGGAGCAGCAGCTCAGGCAATTCTGGCTAAAGGCTCAATTTCACAAAAGATAAAACAGGTAAAGTAATGAGTGGCACTGGCCCATGTTACTGCAGTGAGTGCTCCTCCAGCATACTGAAAAGGACAAGGGCACAAAAAAGCACACATTGGCCGTGATGTACAGGACTTCACTGGGTTTATCGGCCTGAAGAAAAAGGGAGGGTTGGCAAGTTCTATGTCATGGACAGGTGTGTCAGGAAGTGTATCCACCCACAGACACAGGTATCTAACTTTGGACTGAGCTTCCTACATCCTCCACTGCCATTGTGAACACCTTGGCAACACACCTAACTATACCACAAAAACAGTGCAGGCTGTGTCTGGTTCCTGAAGAGCTGCTTCAGCAAGTGAGAATTTTACTGCCACCATCTGCATTTTGCAGTACCAACTGGTCACGTCTCACTATCCATTACCAGGATCCCAACTCTTCAAGTACAGCAAAATCCTGGATGCGAGCAGCCACTCCTCTGGTGCTGCTCTGAGTTCTGGAGGCATCCTTTACAGCACAGCTTTCATCATCACAGCCGATGGCACAGTGGGTGCAAGCCTGCTAAGCCAGTAGGGATGAGGGTGTGCACCCTGCTACCATCACATAAAGTATACCTCATCTGAACTCTTCTGGTTTTGGTATGTCCTTGCACAGATACTACCCACAGTGACAGCCTAGGAAAGCTTTGAAAGGCCTTCAAACTTACGAGCTTCTGCGACCCTTTCCAGGGCTTTACCAACCCACTCCTGGAAATTGTAACCCTGACCTGTGAAATAGCTGGCAAAGCAAGCTCTAGGCTGTGTGAGTCCTTGCAGTCATCATGGCCATAATTTTCCTGCAAAGGCATGATAAGATATGGCAAAATTATTTTGATATATCTGATATTAAATAAATGTGCTGTTTTAGAGGAGAAGAGTATGGAGGAGAACTAAGATAGTAACTAGAGATAGACATTGACATTCCCATTGCATTTTGTATTTTTCCCCTGGATTGCAACTGGTAAGAAAATAAGTCCCCCTGTTTCATCAATGTTCAGAAAATATGCAATGAATTCCTTGTTGTTAGACATACTCGTGTAAATGCTCAGTCTTTTGTGCTTGAGGGATTCAGTGGAGAAACATTTACTCAATGGTGAATGTCTGTTACTCTTTGCCTAATTTATCTGTGTGGTATCAGAAAAGCATACAGCAGTAGTTCACAGAATTACAGACTATTCTGAGCTAGAATGTACCCACAAGGATCACAGAGTCCAACTCCTGGCCCTGCACAATGTTCTTCAAAGCATAAAAGTGCAGCAAGGCTTTTGTGACACAAAAGTAACAGAAATCTATTTCAGGGATTCCCAAACTATGTGGAGAGGCTGGTAGCTTTATCTGCCTCTTTTACTATGCTCGATCCAATGGTACATCTTATTAGAAGGGTCTAACTTACAATCAGGTAATGCCACCAACCCACAAAAAGCTTGTTAACAAAACACAGGTAGGAAGTAATCAACCTTTAATGTGATCTATCTGAGGATTAAGATAACAGATTATAACAGGAGGGCTATAATACTAACAAGCAAATGTCAATCCAGAAAATCATTTCAGTAGCTGTAGGGATAAGTGCTATAATTTGTCAGTTTAACTGAGATGCCTAATGTTTTCTGTAAATCACTTCATCCTGGTAAAGAAAGGTCTGTATCATTTTTTGTTAGTGCAGCTTAAGTGCTAGACAGGTTTTTATTCATTTAAAACATATTCCCCTCTCTATGGATTCTAAAAGGCTCATCACAGGCTTAATATTCTTATTTGCCAGTTTTAATGGTTTCATTTTGAAGCAAATCATGAAAAGAACCAAATGCAGATCAACACAAATAATCATTATGTGTTTTCGTATTTTCTCAGAAAAAATATCTACCCTGGCATATTTGTGCATATATCAAGATGTAACAGTTTGCAGATTGTTCTGTGTGCTAAAATCAACCCTGAGTCCCACGGTTTAATCAACATGACTGTTAAAATGGAAAAACTTCCATATTTTAAGTTTATAAATTTGTCAATATGTTTATATATATATATAATGATGATCTTCAAATAGTAGCTTGTCATATTTTTAAACTGTGGGACTGTATTGAAGACCATTCCTGCAGTCAGTATGACAGAGTATCTCCAACATGCAACAAAGTACTCATTATGTGGGAATCATCAGCACCAGATGGCATGGAATATAAAGATGTTTTAAAGGAAAGAAGAAGGGAGAAAGAAGAGGAGGGAAGGAAGAGAAGAAAGGTACTAAGCATTTATTCCATAAATGTTCTGAAACTTGGAATTATTGTTGGTACTGTAAACACTTTCTGAATCACAACAGACACATAAATAACTGCGCTTCATATTGGCCATGTGGTTTAAGGCCAGCTATTGACAGCGCAGATCATAGTACTTCAGTGCTTAAGACAATAAAAGAGAACAAATGAGATGCACAGCCCAGCAAGCCTGAGGTAGGGTTAACTCAATACATCCACTTGTCCTTCAGCTGTAAATTGAGCAGCATAATCTTGCAACTTATCCCGTATAATCATCTTGTCAAAGTAGTCAAAATGAATTCACTCATGCTAGTTTGATTCCCATTACCATGGTAAATCTGTTCTGTTTGGAAGCAGAGATAATAGTATTCTATCAAAAAGCTTATTGTGTTGCTATTCTTGAGCTTTCTGCTTTTTTTCCCTCTCCCTCTGTTTTGTTGTTTTTTTTTTTTGTTTGTTTGTTTTTTTAAAATTGTTTTTGTTTTTAAACCATTGTCACATAGTGATTGGATAAACAAGCTAAGTTTCTACCTTGATAATTTCTGTGGACATTCACAACCTGGAAAGAAAGTACCCTCCTCTGGATCAGCTATGTTGAAGACTAAACAGAAGAGTCATGAATCTTCTGCTAAATAACCTACCTTGCCTTATTGAACTCATTCAGCCAGAGAAAACCTTATTTGCTGTCCGCTCAAAAAGTAACTCTAAGAAAGACAATGAAATTAAGTACTGTGAAAAGCCAGTAACCTTTCTGTTACCCTGAGAAACAAAGCTGCACCAATTCACTGTATCCTTCATGGACTGTGCTAGAATAATTAACTATTATTCATGTGAAACAAAATGGGGAAATAAGAAATTTTCAAAATGCATAAACAAAACATTCTTTTGAAGAAATCATTATATGCTGCTCAATTCCTCCCAAGAAAGATTCTACTGAGAAAAACTAGATTTCAAGTTTACTGAGTTGTTTGATATTTATTGGCATTGAAGGGGGGAAGTTTTAGTGAAAATGCATTCACACTTGGACTGCGGAGGAAGAGCAGAGTTCCCCGACGAGTACCTTAGCTGCAGAAACTATCATCAAACCATTCTGAAGGAGAGCTACATGTGTGTAAGAATTTCACTTTTCTGCAGCAGTCAGTAGATTTTTTTTATTAGAAGTCAAGGTTTTGGTTTTGGTTTTCCAGCATTTGAAAAGGAGTATGCTTGCAGGGGGACCACATAATGGAAAAATGAATTGTCTAGCGGCCTTGTGAAAAACAAAAAAAGGAAGCAATACTTGGAGACTCTAGGAAGCAAAACTGCTTTCTAGCTGTGCTGTTTACTGCACTGTGTGATGGAGCTTTTCTGTCTGTGAGGGAATTTCTAATGCCCAGGTGGAATATTAAGACTTCAAGCTGAGCATAGTAGGGGAGAGATCAGAAAACCTGCGCAATGCTGAAAGGGAAAAGATTTCACTGCTCCGGTAATTAGCAGCCTTCTATGGTAAGAAGAAAGCATACATAATGCAAATGCAAGTAGAAGATACACTCACGCAGGTAGTTTTGCAATTATAAAATCTACCTATGAGAGCGACTATGCAATGTCTGTGTAAATTACACAGCTGTTTAAACACATGTATGCAGCTGTTCCTGAGCTCAAGCACATCATTCTCCTTTAAACATACTTTACACCATATCCAGAATTGTTATTCCAGAAATAAGGGTTGTACAATGAAATGTTAATTGAAGGAGATTTCAAAGTGTACATGAGCTCCCTAATGCAGAGTATTTCATCTTCTATTTAGTCATATACGGCAAGCAAGTTAGGTTCTAGGGTGGCAACATAATACAGCCAAAGTAATTTGAAACAAAGTGTAGAGCACTAGTCAACTGTGAAATCTCCCATCATACACTGAATTGCACAGCAATGGGATATTGGTTTCAGCGTAGTTACAATTCCAACAAGGTTAAATATTTATTCTATCCACTGATTTAAATAAAATGCCTTGCTGTTCTCAAGTGAAAGCAAAGTGTAGGGAATCACTCCTACCTTCCTAAAGTGTCTTGCTAATGCCACAAGAGATAAAAACCAACTAAACCACCCCCCCCCACCCCCCCGCCATGCACATGCTCTGAATTCCACTTGAAACTGTTAGTTTCTCTTGAAAAGTGTGGCCAGGGCAGTGATAACCTCCTTAACCTCCACTGACACTATCCCAGGCCCTCCTTGACACACACTTTCTCTAAGTACCAAGGGATGATCTGCTGTTCAGCAGTGGGAATAAAGTAATGGTTGTATACCTTGACAAGCCCAGTTCCTCATGGCATTTTGCTATTGATTGCAGGTTCTAATTGAAGGCTCACCTGAAGCTCAGATATTCTTGACGTGCCACTCCTTGCTGAGTCTCTGGTGTCTGATAATACATCTGCCACTATGGGCAAGGCAGGGGGAGAAGGGGTAGGAATTGCTGTGAGAAGCTCTTTCTTCTCGCTGACAGGATCTTTTTGCAAACAGAAGCCAGGAAAATGCACTGAAGAGTGGCAGATTGGGGTGGAGGAAGAGGAGGAGGGGGAACCTCTTGCTGCAAGACAGGGAGTAGGATTTTGGGGAGCAGGGCTGAATGTGACAGAGACAATATCAGGGCTGCTGTCTTTGCTGGAGCCCTCAGTACTTTGACTCGAATAGGCAGCACACCATGACAGGAGTTACAAGAGCTTGGGAAAACACACGTATGTAATGCACATGAGCCACCACAGCAAAATGAAGGGAGATGGCAGCATAGAAAGTCTGAGAAACTTCAGAGGAATCAAACATACACAGGCATTAGAGAAAAAAAATACAAAATCACATACAGAACACAGACAGCATTGCCAGCCCAGCTCTAGCCTTTAAATCACTTCCACCATGTTCAGTTGCTCTGACAGATGCAACCCAAAGACCTAGCTGGATTATCTAAGACCAACAGGATATTTGGGGAAGGCCATCCACATACAAGAATAAACAAAACAATCTGACATTATTTCTACTGAAGCACTGTTCTTATCTCCTCTCCAAGGGAAATCAAAGATTTCCGAAGAGCACATAAAGAAAATCAGCTGAAAAAATATACACTTACTCCTTGTGAAAGAAAAAAACTAAATAGGAAATAAAGATGTTCTTATATCTTTTTCCCCAAAAGACATATGCAGAAGAAAGTTATAGGGCAGGTTGGGTGAAAAAGCAAGATACTATGTCTGGCACATTTAATCTACTTAGTTTAGTCTTTTTAACAAATACACTATTGATTCTTGGTTTGTCTTTATTATTCACACTGTGGATTTTTTCTCATTCTTGCCTCAGGCAGCAATAAACCATACTAAAGGGTCACACAGACCAGCAGCTATTGTATTCAGGAAATCTACAACAGATCAAAACTGAAATATTTCCATCCAATCTGGAGTTCAAAAATGCCAGTACACTTGGGAGGAACAGAGAGGGGGTGCATTCTAAATTTGATGCTTAATGGCTTGTTTTTCATGTTCAGAAAGGCACTTCATGCTACTTGAACACACAATTTGTGTACGCTGCTAAAACAAGTGCTTGTGCAGGTTGTTGGACTTGACACATCATTGCACCATCTCAACAATTTTATGCATTAATTTTATAAGAGGAAGAGTTTTTTCCCCCCTGCCCAGATGCTGCTTTATTTCTGTAGTAGTCATTTGCCTGGAAAGAGGTGAGCACCACATATCCTTCTTTTGGTCCTGCAAGGGTCACAATGTGCCTTATTTGATTTTATGCTCTTGTGTGCATCAGCAACCAGCCAATCTACACTATTTATCTTCATTTCAGGATCTATTGCAGCAAAAACTTTGTCAACAAAAACTACACGTAATCCACCAGCAGCTCTTCAGCCTTCTTCCCAATGCTGCACTGAAAAATCTTTTTTTACCATGTTCTGAGATTACAGCACTATACACAATGTGATTATAAAGATTTTTAAGGATTGGATTAATGGGAAAAACTGGTTTAAAGCAAGAGTAAGGAAAATTGAAATCTAAAACTCTGATTTCAGCAAAGCTGCCTGGTTACAACAGTGCATTATACACTTCTGATGCTCTTAGCAAGACCTCAAATGCTAAAGGGTATTAAAAAAACTATTAATGGGTAAAATATACAAATATCCGTATCTCTTGGAACACCCTCATGACAGCACTTTTGACTGGCAATCCCCCAAGAATCAGTTGCTTTTTAAACCCAACACTGGTAGTTGATCAACCAAATACCCTAGATCTCATCAGATTCTTCAGTGTTTCAAGAGATCATAGCATTAATTGTCAAAAGACTATTTGTTAAAAATACAATTTCTCTTAACATCTTTAATTTGCATTTCACTCACAATTATGTATTTATTGTGTCTTGGATTTTTCAGCCAAAGAGGAAATTAAATAACCAGTTAAGGGGCACTTCCAATTCCAGAAACTCAAATCCAATTTAGTTTTCATATGAAGTTTAGGTCTTACTGACACTTGTTTTAAACAGCATTTACAACATGTAGTCTGATAAGTCATCATGGGGGTTTTAAAACTTATTTTTAAATCACTATATGAGCAAACATGTCTGCTTTACTGAGGAATGGTATTTCCTAACATTCAGAAAGGTTTAACAAGCATCAACATTTCTGGTTAGACCAATAAATCAGCAGCAAATCCAGCCTTAAAGTAAAATGCTTTAATTTTATGAGATGCCAATCTTCAGGGGGAAACAAAAAGCCCAAACAGTCATGTTTTCCAAGTAATTTTGAACAGTATTCAAATTGAGACAGCAGAAAAAGCACTGATAGAGCAAATAACAGTTACTCTAGTCAGAAGAAATATCCAGAATTGAAACAAAGGAACTGATGCTATAGCTGGTCAGATCAATCAGCAAAGGATCTGGGAGACTAAGAAATCTCTTTTGTCCAACAATGCAGTACAAATAAGAAGCTGATCCGGACAATTTAAATGTAAATTTCTTACCAACAGTCAGACAAGTGAGATTTAAAGACCTCCACTTAAAAACCCAGGCATCTCCAACCCTAGTCTTTAAGTGAAAATTGACCTCCCACCACAATTTACTTGTAAATACAGCCATGTGGCAGCAAAGGGGTTGTTTGTTCCAGAGCTTTATTAAATTTAGGTTATGTGTATGGTCGGCAGGAGACGACCCACACTATGCCTGGGGAAAACAGCCCTTTCAAGGCAGGTCCATGCCACGGCCAAACACAACTAATCCTCTCAGAAACATGACATCCCAGGCAGATTAGCAGAAGGGATATGGAAAAGCATTAAATGCATTGCATGGAGAAACCTTATTGATTGTTAAGCAATGAGGCAAATGAGGGAAAATAAAAAATATTTTTAATTGAGAGATACATAAAAAGAAGTGTCAATTCAAAAGAGCTTGCTACAAAATCAAAAATAATTTAAGCTTTAGAAACAAGCTTAGGGAACAACTCTAGCCACTGTGATTTCCATTAAATTTATCAAACCATCCTTGCTATATGTACAATTACACTCAAGATAGTTCACTTTAGTATGACAGCTGCACATCTCTGGATTGTGAAAAACACCACCGCAATATTAAGTTGGGTTGGGATTATTTCAGTGAATTATTGGTATGCAGACACCGGCCTCCACAGCACAGTCTTCCTCACATCTGTGGGAACAGAAATCAGTTAAAAACACCCCCAAAAACTGCACAAAGGAGGGAAGATTATTAATCTATGGGTCAAAATCTAGAAAGGGCAAAACAGTACCAGGGAGTGAGGGGAAAAAAAAAAATATGAGAAACAGCTCTGTGAGCTCTCTTGCAGGAGGTGGGAAAAGATTTGGGAATGAGGGGGTGATGTTGAGCCTGGGAAAGATGGGGTTCAGGGGAGACCTTTGCCTCTCACTAGGTAAATCTATTTTAAGTGACAATACATTAATTTTCCCAAAGTCAGGTCTGTTTTTCCCATTATGGTACTTGGCAAGTCATCTCCCTGTCTTCATCTCGGTGCACAAACTTTTTCACCTTGTTTTGCCTCCTGTCCTGCTGAGAAGGAGGAGGAGTAAGCAAGTGGCTTGGGTGGGCATCTGGCAGCCAACATCAAGCCACCATACAACCACAGATGCCTCTGCCATAAAATATTCTACCTATTCTACTTTTGTTTTACCAAAATGCACAACTTGAAAGCGTGAGAAAAGAAGTCACAATCACATGCAGAAAAACCTTAAAAATGAAGGGAACGGAAAATTAAGGCATGAGAGTACTTGTGCTGGTGAGAGTACTTGTGCTGGTGAGATCAACATAAGGTTCTTGGGGACACACACACCAATTCTAGTTAGACTTTTCCAGTTAGATTTAAAAATCTAAGACACAGTTGTTCCATAAAAAGCATGGTTGTTTTTTATATATCAATTGCTAAAGAAAGGATCTCCACAGGAAAGCAGGAAAATTCACAGTTCTGATGAGTCAAACCCGATGGTATCAATACCTATGTTTATTATACAAACATTCTATATGAACTTTGAAAAATAATCTCATGCAGGTTGGTACTGATACAAATAAAACCTGCTGAACTTTTAGTAACTACCAGGAGACGGAAAAAGAATAATATCCTCAAAGTTTGTGGTGTTATGCCTCTGAAAGTCTGAATAGTATTACTTAAAATTATTACAAAAAGGCAAGGTGCAGTTGCTATATAAACCAGTTAAGAATAAATAAAAATAAATTATACTAGCACTATAATAGATACTTATCAAGCTATGTTGAAACCACCATATAACGAGCACTCAGTATTTAACTTAAAAGTATTCTAGGAATACAGAAATAAAGTGGTGGGCATCCAAATGAAAGAAGGAAATTCAGAAATTCAGAAAGGTTAAAGAAGAAGGATCTATATTCCTTAGAAAATAGGAGATTACAATTAAACCTCTATGAAAAAAATAATTTGAAGAAATTAAAAGACTAATTGCTGCAGGTCATCTGAGTTCATGCAAACACCAAAAGAAGGGAACTGAAGTCAAATTACGACATCCCCTCTCCAGCAGAAATTTGGAAAAAAATCCTTTAAACAGGTTGAAAGAGCAGGAAGAAGGAAAAAAATGCCAAGGTTAGCAGTCAGACAAACTTTTGCAAACAGTTTCAAAACTGCTTAGAACACCTTTGAAAGAGCTAGTGTGCAATTACAGAGCTAGGGCAAGGGAGGAAACAATGAATGTGTTGGCCTCTGGGACATTTCTCATGCTAAAATTTTAACATGAATCTTCTTTTTTATTACTTCCCATCAGATTCCACACCTACTTTTCTCATGTGCTGCATGGGATAATACCACCAGAAAAACACCAAAAAGAACTTATGCTTCAAAAGGATTGAGGTACTTTTGAAAATCATAAAAAAGCCCACAAATCAGTTCGAGTAAAGCAAATTCAGAGTGTGGAAAAACATCACCTTCTAAATCCAGTTTTAACAAATGAAGGTGCTACTGCCACATCCCTGTCGCTCAGGAGTTACTCCATGCTCAGACCTGCTGGCTGAAATATTTATGTGGACATCTTTTGCTTTGGGCCAAATCAGTGGGTCAGGTTGGATTCAACATCTTCAGGCTAGGTGGTTTTTCACCCAGCCATGCTCTTTGGGATTGAAATGGTTTGGCTGGAAGGTGGACTGACAGACCTGAGTGTCCCAGGTTAGAGACAAATTTTCCAGGTGGGAAGCACTCTGAATAAAAAGCTTCCCCCAGCAAAGGCCTCTGACACCCCCTCCCCCCACCACAACAGAAGCTCTTGGATGAAAGTGGAAAAAATAAAAAAAACCCAACTGTTTATTTAATAACACACGCAGGGTGCCCTGCAAAGCACAAGGGGAAGGGGAAAGGGAGAAAGAGGGGAAAAAAAACAAACCCAAATTATTAAACCTGGGTAAACAACTGAAGAACTTTAGTGTCCTTTTCCTCAGATGCAGCTTCCCCCACTCCGGGGATCCCCGGAGAGCCGGGTGGAGTTGCTCCGGTGGCTCCCTGGGGAATTCTTGTCCACTGTCCTCTGGGGGCTTCTTGGTTTCTCAGGCGAGAAAAAGAAAACAGTCCAGAATAGCAAAAATCCAGAACGGGGACAAAAAAAGGAGAAAGACCAAAATCCCAGGGAAGGAAAAAAAAACCTAGCAGCAACCACCGAGAGTGGCGAGGGCTAGACTAAACAATAAGCCTGTGGGAGAGTTTCAAAACAACCTGCGCCCGGCAGTTTCTCCCGGCTGCTGGATGCACTTAAAGCTACAGGACCACATTTCTAAGCACATATGCAAACGATAGGGAATACAAGTATCATAACATCACCCCAAGACACTGAGGAAGCCATGAGTCCTTGCTTGGGGCAGCTGTGGGCTGAGCATTCTCACAGCAGGTGGAACTGGAGTAGGCAAATAGCGCTAGATAGGATTGTCCGGGTGTTTGATGGTGGTGGTTTTGGTGTTTTTTGATAAAACAAAGTGTCTTTTAAATAACTGTATCCACCGTGTCCTAATGTGATGATACTGTCTTAAGCGCTGAACATTATGGTTATGTAATTCAGGATTGGATTGAAGCCCATGATTATCTTCTAGTGTTTACTATGCGGCTATTTAGATTTGTTGTGAGGGAAGAGAAAGAGAGTTTCATCATCAGTCCTAACATTTTTGGGGAAGAGAGGAGCCTTACAATTTAGAGATCCACAGACATTAATATATTTAGTAGGCAGTGACAAAAACTAGCAAAAAATACAGAGTCACCTAAATTGCATGGATCATACATTAAAAGTTACAAAATTAATGCTACACATGAAATTCAGGCAGAACCATTTTGTTTAGTAAGTAGAAAATCAGTGAAATATGTTGACAGTAAGTCATAAAAACAAATAATAAAAATAAGTAGATTAAAAAAAACTGCGGAGGTAAGAGAAAACTTAAGGCATCAAGAATGATAAAATGTGGAGCCAAAGCTGAAATGTATTCAGTACAAATATCAAGGTGACCTCTTCCTAGCAGAAAGCTTTGATGAAACTTCAATAACCATGAAACGTCAATAATTTGTGGAAACTGATCTATCAAGCAAAAATAATTTGTTATCAAATGCAATTTTTTAAAAGTAGATAATTTCTTGAAATCATATGTAATTTAAACTTAATATATGTTTATGAACTTCAAGCCTATGTTTTATTGGCATTAGTGCTGATGGAGAAACGTTTCTGTATATTCCTTTCCAGAAAATGTTCAGCTTAGTTAAGAACAGCATAAATGCCATGTAATCAACATGGGAAGCTCAGAAGAAGGTCAACAACTAGGAAAGGGAATCTTGAAAACATGAAATAAGTTAAGAAAGGATTTGGAAGCTAATTCTTTACCATCAAAGGCTTCAAATTCCACAGCCAGAACATCACTGACTGCCAATTTTGAATATGCTGGCATTATTAAAGCAATTCAAGGGCAGAGTAATTAAATATTTCCGCATCACTTGTGCACAATTTTGGAATATATATTAACTGAAAACATGTGAAGGGAGTTACACACAAATTTGTCTGTACATTCTCTAAGTCTTGGCCACCAATGAGGGTGGCTGCAGTCACTGCTTCAGATTACCTATTGTCAATAAAATGGTGACAGCTACACCAAGCTACACAACTGAGAGATGGGTATAAGGTTCCATAACATGAAATTCTCATTAGGAATGACACAGAACCATTGCCAATATGCATTCTCATTACCTGAATCATGGCTAGCAGCTTTGATTAGAGAAGGGAGTTTTGAATCTCCCATCTTCTTTTGGGAACAGCCTTCTATACATCAGTCATTCATTGCTTTACTGAAAACTAGTAAATTGTAACTCATGATGTTGACAGCAAAATATAACAGAAGACTCCTGGAGCACTGTCCCGCATGGCTGGCACCTAAGTAGCATCACTTGTTTCTTCTATATAGTTTTTAGCACTGTGAAAAATGCATCAGCTTTTCTTTTCTTTCTCACTTTGCAAACTAGGCCAAAAGGGACAAAAATCATCATCTCTTAATTAAGCAGTGCCAGCTTAGCAACAGAATTGTTCTTTTCTCTTATTCATAAAGACAGGAAAAAAGCACCCCAAAACCCAAACCAAACCCAGAAGACTAAAACCAACTAGTGAATACAGCTCAAAATGTCATTGGTCATGATCCTAATGGCACTAAGCTAAAAAATATGTTCTGGCTTCCTAACAGTCAGCTATAGCATGTTTAATGCTACAACAAAAAGAATGGTTAAAAATGTACCAGCGGCAGAATGTTCAGCCCCTATTACAGACACAAGTGTAACTACCTGATGATAATTAAGGGCATAGGAGAAGGATTAATGTTCTGAATCCATAAAACTGCATTGGTTCGGAAGCTATTACGATTGCACTGTCTGCAGCTCACAGCCCACACTAGGCAATTTACAGGGGTATGCATTCTGCATAAAACTGATACTCCATTTTCCCAACATTGGATAATGAGCTGGTACATAAAGCTGAAACTATGTGCCACATACTGGTCACCACTTGAGCAGTTGATTTACTCTCATCCTAAGGATGCACTAGTTTTTCTCAGTCTAAAGCTCTAGATCTTCCTATTCTGTATTTTTTTCATCAAAACACCAAACACTTCACACAGTCATCTTTTGTAACTTAGAAATATGCTTTTATTCATCAAAACTGAGAAACAGGAAAATGGGTGCAGAAAATTAGTACTGGCTGCTAGCTAGAACAATGTGCTGGCATTTATACCAGCTCTTATTTAGCTAAGGGGGTTTTGAACCAGGTCTTCCCCATGCAGAATTGGCATAAAATTATTCACATTGAATAGCACCTTCCTCAGTGGGTGACCTGGAAGTGCTACTCAATTGGACTAAGCAACCCAAATTTGGTTTTTAACAGAAACAAGTCACAATATGTGATGAATGTTATATTTTCTATATGGGACACTGCCTGAAAATGGAGGTTTAATGTTTGTGTTTCATAAAGAAATTAAACAGAAGGGGAAAAAAAAGTCTCCCACTGTCACAGCATCACACACAATAAATTATTACTCTTTAAATAGCATTATACAGTATTTCTGTTAAAGGGTCCTTTCAAACACCACAGAGAGAAGGGGGAAAAAAAGTGATATGCTGCATTGTCCAAAATTAAATTGGAAAATGACAGATACAGATTATCATCTAGTAATATATAGAAAAGCAAGTACTTTCATTCTCTTATATATAAGTAACATACTGAAAGGAACAAAAGAGATACACAAATCATTTACAAATCATACTTTAAAGTAATGTTCTTTTCAGGAGGCTAGATACTCTTTGAAGAAAAAGTAAGATAAAGTCTTCCCTGCCAAAATCAAATATTTTTAAAAAGGTGCAATACTTTGGACCAGATTTCTACTCTGCTGAGCTTAACGCAGTTATTCAAAGTGAACAGGGTCAATTACAAAAAGCCACATTCATTCCTCTCAATGCAGTTCACAGCTAGTGCAAATCACCATAGCTTCTCTGAAACCAATGTGCTCCAGCATGAACTTAGCTATCTTTCCATTTTAGTAGCTCTCTTTCCATTTTAGTTACCAGGTGAAAACCTAAAATCATAGCCATAGATAGAATAAAGAACACCATTAAGTAAAGAACATTATTAATTAAAGAACATTATTATGAATAGACCAGTTAAAAGAGTCCCATATTCCTAATACAACCCTAGAAGCCACACAGCTTCTGCACAATTCCAAAAAATCGAAAAGAAGAAACAAGAAAGTTAAGCAAACATCTACCAAAGGTTCTGAAGCTGGCATAGCTGACTGAGTAAATCATATTATTTAGGTTGCCCTTGTTTTCATTTCTATCTGGGACCAACTTACATCTTGTTCCCTGGGACAAAATCAGAGTCTACGTGAAGCTATAACCACTCAGACCCACCAGCAATAATGACAGAATCACAGAATGACTTGGGTTGGAAGGGACCATAATATAATTTAAACATCAACCCCAAATATTTACTGGTTTTTGCAGTAGCCATAACACATCCAGCCAAACCAAAGAGTTATTTTGGTTCCCATGGTATCAGACACAAAATGACTCCACAAACACAATTTAGGTTGTTCTCTCTTCAAGGCAGGATCTTGTAAGCCACTGTGACTTTCACTCCTGAGGACTAATCCAGGAGCTCCCTGTCCCATGTCAGTGATGGACGAGGCGTCAGGATGCTCTCAATAACCTTTATCGCATCCGCCAAACTCTCTGACTGAGAGTGAACAGTTTGTTTATGGGCGGTGCTGGTGACAGGCAAACGAACAAGTCCCCTCATTCAGTCAAATGGGTGAATTGAAGGATTAGTCTGTCATGCCAGCACAGGGCCTCATTTTTCTTCTGTGCTACATGGGTCACCCCCTTCCCACAGCCTGTATTTGATTGTGATTAATTTGTCAAGGCTGGCTATAGCATGGAAATGAAGAAATGGATTGCCAATTACAGTTATCTTCTCACAGAACACCCCTTGAACTGGTCCTATTCTGAAGTAGAGACAGCTCAGAAATAAACCAAATGCAGCTCTATGGAGCAGAAACCTGACCCAAAGTGTATTTTAAAGTAGAAGGTGACTTCCCCCTGCCCAAACCAGCTCTTCAGTGTAAATGGTTGACTTCTATCCTGCCTGTCTGGCAGGTACACAAAAAGCCTATCCACATTTGTTTTTGTAGTCACCTTGTTAATATGTACTGAACTTCTGACTTAACACTCTTCAACAAGAAGGTCCACATTTGTTTCTGCATGTCTTATCCTGAATAAACCTGAAGGGGAATTGAATATATATATATATAATTACTGCCAAACCCAGCAATGGTTCTGCTCTTCACAGAAGCTCTGGAAAGGATTTGAATCTTCTCCCCAACAATACTCACAGAAAGGTAAATTCTGACTCTTGCTGCATTTCCTCTGCAGTAAACCTCATGTGCTCTTACAAGCCATCTAATATTTCACTGATATAGGCAACTAGCTTAAATTGAATAACCAGTTTCTGATAGATTAATCAAACAGGAAACAATTCCACAACAACCCAATTTTTTATTAATAATAATTAATATGGAATTTGAGAAATAACACCTCAGTCCTGGCAATGCATGCATGCGATTTCTTTTATTCACTGACACAATCACCAGCAAGTTATTTGAGTTGCAGAAATTCAAAGTATGTGTACAAATCTAACTTTTTATTATCTCAGAAATTACCATTTGAAAAGAAAATCCCTTTCTCTACAAAAATAAAATTCAGACCATTGTAATAGATGCTTCCATCCATTGCTGTAATTCACAGTATTTTATATTATTTTCTAGTGCATCACACCTTGAGACAGAAGACAGATGAACACTTTTCCAACACGTGTGGCACACAACAGCTTTAAATGCATTCCCAAGACAAAAAGGCACAACTAACTCTCTTCCAGGCCCAAGGCGGCCTTCCATTAACCCAGCTGCCAACACAATTTGAGGTGTGCAGAGCTGCAGAATTCATCTTATAAACAGGATTTTGGCTTAGAAACAGGATTAGTCATTCACTACACTGAATCATCCAGCTCTGCTATTCTTCTGCCTCAGTGGTAGTTGCCCTTTCCAGTGATATATGGCAGCATTCCTATTTAAAAAAAGATGCAGGGAAAAGGACAACACAGTGAACAACAACCCTCAGAGCCAGAGACACCTTTAGCTTGTGACAGCTTGTCTTTCAGGTACTTTGATGAGACTTAGAATAGCAGGTCTATTCTATTTATTTTTTCTTTCATTTCAGGAGAAAGATATTTGCCCTAACAGCAATACATTTTTACCTTTCACAGGCCACCTAAAAGTCTCCATATTCTCAGACACACTTCTTCCAAACTTCCTGGAGTGACCAAAATTAAAAAGGAGAGATGACCTTGGTAATATAAATTTATGTATATGGCAGCTTTCTGTGTTTGTACTGGAGTAGTATTAAGGGTCTCAAACACTGACTAGGACCATTACAATAGATATTGCATAAATAACCAGTAAGAGACAATGTCTGCAATGGAGAATAAAAAATAGGACAAATAAGGCCCAGCACCACAATATTCCGCAGCCAGACCAAGACAGACCTATCCCTCTGCACTAAAAAATAAGGAAAGAATGAGAAAGAGGAGCTGTTTTCCTGAGGCATTTACTATCTAATGCTGTCACAGAAGTTCAAAAAGATACCAAAGGTCAACGCCTTTGTGGTAAAACTATTTGATATGCATGACACCACAAATATTATTCCTACTCAACTTTAGTGGGACAGGGCTTTTAAAAGTTCTGCAAGGACCCACAGACAAACACTTGTACTACTGTTCTCACAGAAGGAGTTTTAAGTTGTGAGTGGGACTCAAATCAGAATCACAGGATATCTATAGCTGGAAGGGAGCCATGAGGATTATCAAGTCAGACTGTGTTCCTCACAAGACTACCTAAAATTAAGTCATGGGACTAAGGGCATCATGTTCATCCAGGCTTCATGGCAGCTTCCTTCTGTTTACATTTGTAAACTCCAGCTAAAACAACTGCATAGTATTAAAATGATTGTGGGTGATCATCTAGGAATAGAAATCTCGCCCTTGGCGAGCTTTTTCTAGCTGCTGAAGTATACAGAATGTGCGAGGTATAACTAAGATTACATACAAGACTAGTTACGCCACAGTGCACGGGTAAATGAAATCTCTGCTAAGGTGACACACATCACCTCTAGTGCAAGTTTTCAAAGCCAGGAGTAGTTTTACAGCTGTCAAGACAATATCTATTCTTCTCTAACTAGACTGATCTTATATTAAGTTTCTCCTTTCAAGGAAGCTCAGTTGCATTGTGAAATTTGACTGAAACTGTTAGACTAGCTGTCTTTTCTACAATGTGCTTAAAACTCTGAGGCAGCACACTTCAAATACATTTTCTGTAGAAATACGGAAGGAATGAAAAAGATATTCTTATAATGACTATGTTTTCACACTATGTTTAATCATGAATATGGTTAAAAAGACACCCACAACAACATGGTAGAATCCACTAATGAATTGGGCTCCAAGTTAAGTTTTAGAGACACGCTCTTTTCTGGGGGAAGGGGCAAGTTTACATCAAAAAAAAAAATTTGGATAGCAATAATAGGGCCTTTTACCAAGAAATATTTTGTACTTCATGTATCATCTTAATGCAATGTCTCTAGCATGAGGTCCGTATAGCTTTATTTTCTTACTTCAATTCATTTCTTAACAAATTAGCTTCAAAGAGCTTTAGCATTTCTGAAGTGTAAAGTCACAGAACAAACACATCAGATTATCTTGTTGACATCAACCAGGAAAACTTAGAAGAGAAAATAAAGTGATTCTGTTGGAACACAACAATACAGTTTTAACTTTCATCATGGTAATTGAGACATTCCTAATTGTTTGAATGGAAAACCACAAATATGAAAGAAAACAATATATCTGACCAGCTGAAGCCCTGTTCATGATTTCTGCAATATGCTTTCTGAATACCAGACAACTTTCCCAAATTTTTTATGCTTTATAGGATAGTTTGCATGACAAAAAACCAATAATACAAAAAAGTGAAATGAAAAAGGGGAAAGCGCCCAAAGCTCAATATGCTTTTGATGCCTTTGGAGATGTTCCTGGCTTTTTCTCAGCAGTCTGGAGACACCTATAGAGCTCATTGCAAAAGCAAATCGAGCCATACTAGGAGCTTCAAGATGGAAAATGCTATGAAATAAAAGTAAGAGAGCACACAGCTGTTTCATGCAAAGTAGAACCCAGACAATGAGGTTAAAGAGGATGGGCAGCTGCAAGACTGAAGGGGGCAATTTATATAATAATACATATCTGATATAAATATGAATGAAATATAAATATATATAAATATAATCTTAAAAAGAAAAAGTAACTACATAGACTTTTATTTCTTCCTAAAGAGAACACGGAACTAAAAGAGAGGCCATGAGGCAACTGAGTATTCAGTGATCAAACAGGCTAAGCTTTCAAAGGGAAATTTTAAAGGACAGTTACTAAATGCCACCTGAATGAAAGACAGGATTTGTCCTCTAGTGTTCAGGGCAAATTGGACCAGTCAGCAAGACCTTCAGAATAGATAAAATTCTAGATAGTCAAACTACATTATCCATAAAAAGCCCATTTCCACTGAAAAAGGGAGCTTATTAAGTCTCTTGTCTGGAATCAAGTTAGAGCTTCTCCTTGCTAAATACATCATGTGAATGTTAATTTTAAAATGTTGAGAGCTCATCGATTTACACTTCCCTGTAACAATTTTTTTAGTATTTAAATTATGGGAAGACACCAATTAGTATCATGGACACTGCACTGTCTGAAATAAGAACACTGTTAAATAATGCATGCAACAAATATTTATACAAGTAGTAATTAGATTTCTAGGATTTCTTGAATATTATAATAGTAATTTCATAGCTGTGACCATTATTAATTTTAATAATAGTCTATTTAACTGGTGATCAGTCCCAAAAGAAGCGTCAAAAAATGAGTTCTCATATATCTTAATTGTTGCTAACATATTACATTATGCCAATTATGGACCAAATAACAAAATGCAATTAACTCCCCAATGAGTTATAAAAAAGGTCTTTTAAAACCACACAGTGTCAAAAAGTTGATGCGGTCTGAGTTGAGGGATGAGGAGCTGCTGATCAAATTTAAAAATTGGCTTAGTTATAAAAATCTTCTTAATAGGAACTTTCCTTATGTGACCTACTGAATTGGGATTTTTTATCACAAAGAATTTATATTACAATATCCATTTTCCTCAGTAACCTGAAATGACATCACAATATCCAAATTCTGATGATCACATAAGCATCAGGCCTTTTTAATGGTGACAGGAACTGAAAGCACCAGACTGGAAATAAATACAAAACTACTCCATGGTTACTTATTACACATTTGTGTATAGTGGGTCTGAAAAATTTACAGCTAACTCCTTCCTTGGAAAGATGACAGTGCATGCCTTATTAGAATTGCTCATTAAAGAAACATCTATCCCAGAAATGAAATGCCAACCGAAAAATGAGGAAAAAGAGATGAGAAAGATGGAAATAGACGGCCTCAACCTTTAACCCTGTGTCAGGAATTTATTCTGCCTTTGAAAACATTTGGTTTAGTCTTCTGATTCAGATTTTCAGAGGGCTTTTATAATCCTTCAGTGGCACACCTGCTGTTTAATCCCTTGTTATGATCTACCCTGGATCACCTCATGGGGAGAAGAGCTGATGGATATGCTCCCAGCCCTCTGGGGCAGGATGAATCGCTCTTTGGACTCTGAGGAGGATACACCGGAGCTCAGGACAGCGGTGACACGATCTGACACAGGAGCAAAGCATCTCTCCCCTCAAATGTAAAGCAGACCAGAGATGTGTGCTCCCTCCCTGCATCCTTCCTTGAGAATGGATTTTATGCTTCTACTTCCTACACACACTGCCTGGTTTACTGTATTTTTTTTATGTTTATTTCTTTTCAGACTCCCCTTTAGCAACACATAATAAATAAAACCATGCGATATTTTGCCATGATGAGGCCAAAAGCTGCAAGTAAGCCTCAGTGGCCTGATTCTACAAGCAGTAAGACTTACTCCAATGTAATAAAAATGTTTAAAATGTGGTGAAACTGTGCAGTTTCACTGCCTGTATCACCATAGACATTCTGCACTTCTGTGGCATTTGATCTTCTTCTCTGTTTTTAAAATAAATGCAAGTATAAATTCATAACAAAACAAAGAGCTACCACTATCTTTTTTTCTCAGAAAGGACAGATGACATAATTTTCATGAAATCAAGCTAAGGTACAACATACAGCCATATTAATGTAGAGAGACAGAAATACACATCAATTGGATAATTCTCTTAGAGTTTCATCTTTCTTTCTCCACTTTCTTTCTTCCTTTTTCCCCCCTCCCTTAAGTTTAAAATAATATTTAAATACTTGTTTCTGTTGCCAGAGAGCAGCTTATGTTGCCAATATAAGTATCCCAGAACAAAGCCAAAGCCTGTATTACGGTAAAATAACAGTAAGGATGTAACGCATAGGTGCATATAGACCACAACAACTTCAATTCCTTCCATATGTAGCTTATCCCACAATTAACTCTCAATGCATTTGTGACAAACATGAAAATTCCTGTCTCCTTACATCCACCTACAGAGCCCTGTTTTAATTTTGTGGCTCAGAAGGTTGGCAGCACCATATCCGACATCCTTGTTCACTTTGCAGGCTGCAACCACCACAATTTGTGGAGAGCTTCTTGAAGACACGATTATGAGGTGCTCGTCCAGAAAATCTACTGAAGAAAGTGGCATTTCCTCCACAATACCTTCTTCTGGAGGTACCTCAGACATAATAAGACTGTAATTATGGGGAAACCGGACATGTAAATGGTGATCCACTGGTATAACATGAAAATCTGTCACACTACAGCCTAAAATAGCACTTTATACCCTCTGAACTATAGATTTGTCTATAGACTTTTTCATCCCTTTATATATATATACATTTATTTTTTTTCCAAACAGATAGTAAAATTTCTTTAGAAAGGAAAAAGAGACAAAATGTAAGAAAATTCCTAAATATCTAATGGGTCTGGTTAAAAAAAAAGAAAGAAAAGAAAAGACTGATAATGTTAAGATTGCACTCTGGCTTATGTTTGTGTGTTACTAAACAGCTGCTGAGGATGTGTAGCTTGATACTCCAGTACCTCCATAATGCCGCGGGAGTGATGCAATCCTCAGTCCTCCTCCCAAAACAGTTTTATTTAGGAAACTTCATGCTCTTGGTATAAACTAAAGCATTTATTACAACAGAAGAGAGTAACCCAGGGATCCATGAGGATACAAACCTTCACCACCTTTGCTTTCTTAGACTGATTAGCAGTTCATAAGCTTATTAAAGGTGACAGGGATCTCTGAGAAAAATATATTAGTGATTGAGGATCTCTTAGGGAATTTATTTTTTCTTGGAGTACCTGTGGGCAGACTCTCACTTGTTTTGTAGTCCTTACAAACATTCACCACTGGTTGCTTTCTATGTCATTTTTCAAAGATGGAATCCCTCACTCGAATCTATCAAACTTCTAAATCAAAGATCCTTTGTGAGTGGATTTGTTGCCAACACTCTTTAAACAGGAGCACATGAAAATCCAAGTTTTAACTGCTGTCACAGTGCCTTAATGGAAAATGGCCTCCTCAAGGCTGTGACTCGTTCAAGCTGAAACATCCACGGGGCGATGGGTGGAGATGGAGCATCAGGAAAGTGGGGAGGAAAGGCAGACTTTTTCTCTATCCAACACTCTTCCAATGGAAAGCAATCTGCCCTTTGCCAAGACCTCATAAAGAGCCTTGCTTGCTTGCTTCTTCCCAGCTTCCTTTTTATGAGAGTAAAGGAGTGCTCTGCAGTGATGAAAACAAAAACGGACTGCTTCCCAGAGAAGTGTGAGCACTCACTTCCAATGATGAGAGTGAAGGTGAGCAATCTAAACATTTACAAGAGTCTGGAGCAGAACTCAATCCAGCTTCTTAAACTGGATTATACTCAGCTGATCTCTTGCAAACATCTCTACTTCAATTAGTAGGAGAAATTTTGTCCTCAGCCAGGGGTTTCTGAAGGGAGAACATTTGTTCATACAGATCCAAGATGAGGAAACAACACAGCGTGTTCCTTCAATAACACTTTATTGGGAGAGTCCAGGGTTATGTACACAGCACAAAGATATCTTAATCAGCTTGGCCACCAAGAATGAGGCTGATACACTTTTTTGTCAAGACGCTGCCTTTATCTAAAGAATGTGCATGGATAAAGGGGAAAACCCCAACAAAACCAGAGAGATGAAAGTGTAGTTTTGTGGGGTTTGGGTGTACCTTACATCACAAACACATCACCCACAGTATAGTTTCAGCAATGCAACTGCTATCAAACATTCTAGGAAATACTGACGCCTAAAACCAGATGCAGGGCTGCCTGTTTAGCTATTACTCTCATGCAGTGCATCTGAAAGTCTGGAAAGAAGTAAAGTATTTTTTAAATTGAAGAATAGAAAGTATTCATTAAAATGTAAATATTACAACCCATTAGAGATTGAATTCCCCCAAAAAGAAAAGAAAAACAAACAGAAAAGCAGTCTCAGAAAAACAGAGCATTTTAGCACAAATACATCTTATTTTATTTCCAAGGGTGAAGACAGCAAACAATTGTAGAAAAAGCATCTGCCACAGTGTACAATGTTTCAGTAATGCCACAGCTACCTCCAAGAAATGCATCAAACACCTCATGTAAGCTCAAGATTCCTACCAAAGATCCTTTCCAACTTTCTGTGCTGGCTTCAGGGAACCATACTCCTTACCTGCTGAGACTTTTCTATTAACTAGGCCAATTCTAAAATAAAGTGAACTATCATTATTTGTACATCTCACTTACTAGTAATTTCCATATATTTACACCACATCTTGCTTGATTTTGTAAAATAATAACAAAAATGTATCTATGTATAAGATCAAGATTTAAGCCAACGGGTAAAGGACTAAAATGCAAAGCTAGCCTCCAAGTTCAAAAGGGGGACCAGAACTGAGAACTGAGGCAGAGCTTTATCTGAAACCAGATTTATATTCAGCCAATTCTAGTGCTTGTGGAAATGGCATCTGCGTGTTCTTCTGCAACAATGAAAGTGCAGTTCAAGTAGAAGGGAATACAGCACCCAAATTAAATTAGATTTTACCTTCTGAAGCCTATTTCAGATTTACAATTATAAAAAAATTGAAAGTTATGGGTCCTTGAAAAAAAAGGAACAAGCCTAAATATTCCTGCCTTCCTTTCTCCCCTCCTGAATCTGAATTATCTAATTAGTCAAAGGTCAAATTATCTTATCTAAAAATTTCTATATGTTATGACTTTTCTCACACTACATTGTTGCATGACAATGGCTTTTTTTAATTTATTGCTGTTTAGCATAAAATCATAGAACAGTTTGGGTTGGAAGGGACCTTAATAATCATCTGGTTCCAGCCTCCCTTGGGACACCTTCCACTATACCAAGTTGCTCAAAGTCCCATCCAACCTGGCCTTTGACAGTTCCAGGGATGGGGCATCCACATCTTTCTTTAAAACATCCTTCTTTAAAAAACTATAAATTGTTTAACTAATCAAACCTACAATAATTTCTATGCATTTATTGAACCTAAATGGAAGAAAAATCAACTTAGGTTATTGTTTAAGACAAAAACTAAATTTCCCTTTGTAATTTGCATATTTTCTTAGATTCCTCCATTTTTTCTAAATACTGAACTGCTTGTTTTCTTCCTTCTTCAAATATCATGCTCACTTCTTTCACAACACCATCCAAAAGTCAGTTGACTATTAGTGATGGATTACCTTAGATTACAACAAAGCAAGAGTCTTACAATAACCCTTTCCTTCCAGTTCCTTCAGGCCATATTAATTTGCATGTAGATTAATAACCTAAAATTGTGGAAGCAAAACCCAAGGGAACTGAGGTAAACCCCTGTTACTCTAGCAAGTTGGCTTGGCTTTTTTTTTTTTTTGTTTAACCGGTCTTGGACATTGTGGCATCTTTCTTGCTTTCCTTCTGGATGGAAAATTTTTACCTATAGAAGCCACAGCAGCCCATTTAAGTTACTGCAGAAGTGTAATCACAGTTGCAGGTCTTAGCTCACAGGCTCTGAGGGTTATGCTAAGGGCTACACAACAGTATCCGACTTCCCAGCACACCAGCATCCAGCCACAACAGTATAAATATACTGGCAAGACAAAATGACTGATAAGACATCTGATATGAAATATCACTCTTTGAAATACCAATAATAGGGAAAAATGAGTAAGAATAAGCAACATTGAAGTCTGTCTTACCATAAATTCCGGTTGAAATACAGGGAAAGGCCTGTAAAACAAATGAAAGGCAAAAATCAGTGGGATTTCTGTTTACCATACTTTTTATCAAAACCAAGAGTATTTTTAAATGCCTGTTTTTCAACACCCAGAGATTATATGTTGTAGCATTCACTGTTACAGCAGTCAAATCACAGGCATTCTCATGTCATTAGATGAAATATATTCCATATGTTTTCTTTGCTGCCACATGAATAAAGCTGTATTCTTTTCCTCATCTTGAGTTAGGAGCAACATTTGAACCCAGAATCATTCTTAAAACTGCCTTTTGAGCTTAAATTTAATACTATGAGATAAAAATTAACACCATAAGCTGCTAGAGTAGAAAAAAAAAAGTAGTATCATCTGGGTAGAGTTAGACAATGTTTCTTCATCAGTAAAATAAGCTTGGCCAGCTTAAACCCTGTTATGCCTCTTTGCCATACCCTCATTCACTATAATCTCCTTTTTTGAGTCAGTTCTTAACCTCAGTTCATTTAGATGTGGTTTATGGTGTGACCCAAGACAGCTGTACTGCTACAAGCCAAAGGTTTGCAAACTCATGCAGGGGAAGGAACTGGAAGATGCTGGTGAAAAAAAGAGTACATTTTTGGGGCAGCTTGGACACCAAAGAACATACATCATGCCACAAGAAACATTACAGACACTGTGCCAGCAAGAACAATAATTTACATTTCCACTAGCTGTATGCGCTGTGTCGAGATTTGCATTTCTGTTAGCCAGAGTCAGTTTTCCACCAGGAAAAACCAAAGCTGTGGTTTCACAAGAGAGGCAATTTTCTTGTGTTCAGCTGATATATGATATCACCTTTGTCTCCCTCCTCTGGACTGACAGCAGACACAGCTCAAAGGTATGAGAGCACCTGGGACCAAAGTCTCAAATATCCACCCTGAGGCTCCCTCCAGATCCCCCAGCGATGAGTCATCATACAAAAGAAAGGAATTCTTCTTTACTTAATCACACAGGAAAACATTATTCAAAGCTAATGCTTGCTTTATATTTAACCAGGGAATTAATTAGAGAATGGTGATTAAGAAAGGAGAGGTCTAATGGAAAAAATACATCCTCCCCTCCCCTCTGAAAACACTTAAGTAAAATAAAGTGGAGGAGAATTATAGTCTCATTCCTTCCCATAATCACTACAACTTACATCCTGAAAAGTACTTAGCTTTGTAATTTGAACCCAATAAATCACAAGAATCAGCTCTTTAAAGAAATGAATAATAGAGTAGAAAAAAAGAAAAAACAACCGCCACACCATTACAAAGCTCAGGCTGAGGTGGCAGCAGATATTCCAGCAATCAGAGAGGCATAAAGGACGATTTTGCCCAGTTTAGAAAAAGATCTTAAAATTCACCACCATTTAAGTTTCCATACGTTAAGAGATAATTGCTCCAAACGTGTTTTGTTTTCTGTTCTTTGCAGAATTTGAGTAATAGCATGGGACTTAGTTACTCATTTGCCTCAGGAAGCAACTAACAGAGTATTCATGGTTCCTTCGCTTACTGGGACCATAACTGTGGGGTAAGGGGAAACAGTCCTGCAGCACCTCCAAAACTCCATCAGTTCCGTGGCTCCTTGGGCAACACCCCACATGGTGCCCATGGGACACAGCAACACTACTAACTTCAGATCCCCACATGTGTGACAAAGTCACCCACCTGGGGGACCTCGGGCTGGGGTGGCTCGGCAGCCCTTTGGCAGCAAAGAGCACCAGCTCCCCCCAGGTCACTGCAGATTCACCACTGTCACAAAGCAAAGGGCATCAGACCAACATGGCATCTAAGCAAGATCACAGATCCTTAAGGTTGTAAGATCCCTGAGTCCAACCATTAAATGAACATAGTTAAAGCCATGACAGGGATCTTGAAGGGATTTACAAGACTGGCTGCTGTACTATGGGACAGGCTCAGCACCCACTGCCAACATCTGGCACCACAGCTGTGTATTGGGATGCTGGATCCAAGCACCTGTGGGCTCCAGGGGAACAATCTTCCTTCTCAGCTTTGCTCGGAGAGAAAGATGAGAACTGCATTTTCAGCACTGCATGGCAGCCACTTGTCACACTTGCTCATCGCCACTCACAGGATAACACGCACTGAGGCCACTCAGCGAGCTCTGGCGGGCGATTTGTGTGTTGTGTGTGCTTCCTAACACTTTAAAAATTACTGTGTAGGCACAACAATTACGTTGCTTTCAGTTACTGTCATACAGCTGAAAAGTATCTGGAATGGAGCTACAAGACTGTATAAAATCCCATCAAGTTCCTTTGGAATATGGGTCTGTGCCATAACTCAGATGAGCTCTGCCCTCTCCCTCATTCAGAGATGATCACAGCACATAACCAGCAGATGTAATTTCGTAAAATGTGACAGTGCTTTTATTCATTCGAGAGAGACCCAGGCCCAAGATCACATATCAACTGTGTTTCCTCTTGGCTCCTAGGGAGACAATTTAGTCTAGATGCCAGGTTGAAATTACTGGCAGAGCAGTAATGGGGAATTCACAGCATGGATATCAACATGCTACAATATTTACCTTATGAACAAAAGATGTTAAGGTTTCTAACCTTTTCTGTGCATAATAATAACTTAATTATATATCTGATTTCAATATAAAAATTCCATTTCACAGTAGGTAACATTCATTCCTATTTCCACAATAAAAGTGTTTCTCATCTTAATTTGTTGCTGGTAACTGCTATTTATTAACGAGCCTTTAATTTCTTTGCTACCGAAATACCATGTTTGCTTTACCTGGGGACTAATAAGAAATGCTACCCTGATAGCACCCAAAACAGACACAACTCTGGAGTTAAACACAAGTAATAAAGGCAGGAGCTTCCTACTGCTACTGTGCTTTTGCAATCATCTAGAGAAAGAGGCCAAATTAAATCAGGTCTGTGAATACTGGAGGACTGAAATTGATTTAATTCCTGTGGTGGGGGGGATGTGGGCGCTCAGACTCTGGAACTTTTTAATCCGATGTGTCTTTACTAAGGCTACAGCAGCAGCGCTAATTAGGATGAAATGCGATGCAGCTCCATGAAGAACATTTACAATAGTCACCATGTCGAGGCAAAGTTGGACACTAAGACATTTCAGTAAGAAGCACCTGGGTATTTAAATACTTAAGGGCGTATCTACATCAAGGGGTTCTAGTTCACACTGAGCTGCAATGTATTAACTGTTACACATTAGATGAATACAATTGCTAAGTCTACATGACCAGAGGCCGCCTACTGCAGCCACAGCTCCTAATTGCTTCCACAGAGGAAGGACTTTCTTCAAATTAAGTGCTCGACATTCTGAACCAGTCTCCCAGTGTCATTTCTGCCACACCCAAGCTATATGCACAATAAGCACTTTTCTTCCAGCATGTAACACAGCAGACAAAAATAATATCAAACACAAATGATCCTTCTCTGATTTCACTGCATCAGCTTATGAAGAGGAATAATTCTCCTGTTTGAGAGCCATTCCTTCATGCACCTTGCATTACTGATATTCCTGTTTATCAGCCAAAGCTCCTAAAAAGCTTGTGCACCTCAGATGCTTTCCAAAATAACATGTTCTATAAAAACACTTAACTTCAAAAGGCACAATAACACCATAAACATCTGGGACTACTCTACGTCTTTTGCTGCACAATCTATTCACCAGATACCTATACACATATTTAAGATCAGTAATATCAAACACTCAGAGTCAAGTTTTTCTGCTTTTACTCGGTCAAACTTATAAACCAAATGATTTTATAAACCACTAACTGTAGTACTATCCTTTTGCCTTTTAAAAATCCTTGTCCTACTATCTGGAAGAAAAATAAATTAAAATCTTATGCTATTTTCCAGGCGATCTCCTAAAATTAATTTTCTTTTTATTGTCATTCTGAACCATAATTTAGCAAACAACAGATTTTGGAAGTAACTAGCATTCAAAGAAAACACATGAATAGAGAATTCCAACATAATTCCCTATACTGAAAGTGAAGAGAAAAAAATAAATGGAACAATTGAATATGAGAATGTTTAAACTCAGTTTCCACTACAGACAATACTAGCATGTTTATTATGTCTTTAAAGAATAAAAAACCCCAATTATCCCCTCAAAAATAATCAATCTCTTGAACACAGCAGGTCACACACAAACCTTTAAGGCATTTGTATGAGCTTCCCCATTCACACTGGCAGGTTTTCTTCATCAGAGTCAAACACTGGGCATGCAAGTGCCAAAAGAAGCTGGAGGGATTTTTTTTGCAGAAACATAAACATTCAGCTATTTCATAAGTCTAAAAGTTTACATACCAGCTATGGGGAGGTTCTCTAAGGATGCTGACAGCAAATAAAGTGCTGGTCAAGCATAGATGAAGCTCAGAGTCAGACGCAACATCAAACATCCTTTCTGTACTGTGGCTTAAGACTCTTCCAAAGAACAACAGGGTTAGAAAGGGATATGCAGCAATAATCAAATTTAAAATAAAAATATAACAGCTGCGTGGCAAACAGTGTGTGACGAACCTGTCACAAAGCTGCTGACAACTGATTGAAGGACTACTATTTAGTTGAAATGACTTGCAGCATGCACATAGAGAATTTCAACACAGCTCAGAAAACAAACGCCTGTCAGGTTTTCAGAGGATCTCCACAAGCTTCCCCTCACACTGCTTCAGGTAAGTATTCACCATTAAGGTTTTCTTTAAGTCTGTTTATTTACACAAGAGAGCAGTTATTGAAAGAGGACACATGAGAGGTTAAAATGGCAAAAAGGGTATCTTTAAAATTTCCTGTTAACCACACTAAACAGATCAGGGAGATGCAGGGAAAGCTCTTTCTTTGATGACCTATTTGCTGTGTGGCAAAATTCTCATTGTTAAATTATGCGTCTCAGCTTACACAATCAATGACAACTATTTTTTTTTAATTGAAGTAATCAAAAGCTTCAACCAAATGACATTCATTCAACAATGAGTGTGGTGAAAAAATATTGAGAAATGACCACTCAGAATTACATTCTTTTCAGCATCTGTGTATTCTAACTTTACATGAATTTAAGATAGACTTTTGAAGACATTGAAACCAGATGCTACAATGACCTATGCAAGATAGTAAAGCATTATAATATGGAATTAACTTAAGATGGTTCACTACTTGAGGAATCTCACTGTATTTTTATTTTTTAATTTTCAAATCTAGCACCTTTCAGTAATTAAAAGTAATAGCTCAATTACTGCCTGGATAAAGGTCGGGGCTGAAATTGGGTCAAATAATTTGATTTCTCCACATACAAACTCAGTTGTGGGGTGGGGGTTGCCTGGTTTTTTTTTTCCCCTAAACTATTTGAATATTTGTAGTTAGAGTGAAAAACTTATGGGTGAGCTACAAACTAACAGTTTGGCACACATTTTTAAAAAGCATCATCCATTTATATTTAGAAATACTGAGATATGAAACCCAACTGCTCAAAGTAGAGCCACCTAAATCCAGTCACCCAGGACCACGGCCAGTAAAGGCTAGAATATCTCCAAGGATGGACACCCTACAATGTCTGTGGGCAACCTCTTCTGCTGTTTGACCACCAAAGCATAAGAAATTTCTTGTGTTTAAACATCAGCCCTCCCAGCTCTTTGTTCTCTGAAGACTCTCCAGGGTGCTTTTTTTCCCATCATCTGAGTCACTAAAGAAGATCTTTAATAGCATTGGCTCCACACTCGGCCCCTGGGGTACATGAATAGCGACTGGCTTCCAGACGGACCTTGTGCCACTGACCACCACCCCGTAAATCCCAGCAGCTCAGCCAGTTTTCAGTCCACCTCTTGCACAGTAACAAAAATAGACAGAAATACAATAATTGGGCTTATAAAACAGCATTGTTGGAGACTGAAATGTTAGAGTTTATGATTTAAACATCTTCAGGAAGGACTTTTGCCCATTATAGCAAAACTGTATTACAAAAGCTGCAGAGAAGACCAGGGCACACTGAATGGGGCCCCGACTGAGGCCCCGGGCTCCTCGATGATGGAGATAAGATAAAGTGACTCAAAAAAAGAATACAGTCACAGAGGGATCATGCTTAGCACCTTCTGGTGGAGACCACAGCCCCAGGGCTATCAGCTGCCAGGCCAGCACAGACCCTGACACCAAAGGGAGAGAGAAGAGTGGGGAAGAGAGGCTTTGGGTGTGTGGCAAAAAAGCCTCTGGTCAGAGGCAGTGAACACCCAGAAGAGCCCAGCTGATGGGGCCCCTGCACCCCGGGAAAAACTTATCCACATGAAGGACAGCTGAGGGGGTGTCATGGCCCATCAAAGCCCCCAAGGGGTCCCCCTACACCAGAACACTCCAATATGATGCAAGAGATCCACAGTATTGCAAGGGACAGTGTCAAACTTGCCCTCCACAGGGGAGGCACGGAGGCGTTACCACCTGGCCCAAAACATGTATTAATCCACTGGATTCTACACTTCTCAGCATGGTGGCACGGCAGTGGGGGACCCTCACCACCAGAAGACCAGGTGGAGGGGAACAATGAGATGTCGCGGGGACCCCCAGAAGGGTGATATGTTTTTATCTAACCCCTGTCACTGTCTCCCTCTCCCCCCATATTCCCCTAACTTCTTTTTCAATTTCTTTCTNTAAAGAGTCAAGGCATTACTTTATTTTCTGGCCAGTATGTACCACAGAAATCATCTCATCCACACATAGCCCGCGAGTGCAGAGAGAATCATTCCATGACACATGGATTTTACAGGATTTTCCCCCAAACTTTATACAGTCAAAACCCATAGGCATACATTGTTTTAAAGTTCATTGGACCGGAGCTGAGTAACCCCCGATATTCAGTCTCTCATTGGACCTGAATTTCCTCGCCTCTGATGCTAATTAGATTTTTCATTCTTCAATTGTTCTTATCATTCTTTTTCAGACCAGATGCCTTCATCCCTGCTGGAGGTGGCATCTGGAGTAGATGTTTGTCAATAGCCACTGATGTCTTGTGGATGTTCTGTTGATGGCCACTGATGTTCTGCTGATGGCCCCTTATCTTTGGGTGACTCCCATGCTGAGTTCATCCGACTCCATCTGGTAGAACAATGTTCTAAAATCCCCCTCCCTGAGGCAAGGACAACAAAACCTTTGACCAAAGTTATACAAAATTTTTTAACTGGTATATTTTCCAACACTATTAAATAAAATATATAAATTTTTCGGCCCTAGCATCTAACCTCCTTTAGTTTTAATCACATTTTTTTGGTATATATTGAACCTTTCTGGGTTTGATCCATTTTATTCATCAGATCGTAACAAGTATCTGCCTAGGATGTTTAGACGCAATTGCAGTTGAAATACCAATTAAAGCATCTGTGTGAAAAACACAGATGATAAGAAAAGAATAAAATATCAAATGAGAATTTAGAACTGATTTATTTATTTTTTCTTTATACACCATCCTGTGCCCCAGCAGACTTGAAGTGAATGACAAACTGATTTTGAACCACATCTGTTATGGGCTTTTAGCCCCAGTAGAGAACAGTTATGAGTTTCCTTCATGATGAAGAGCAAGAAATTAAAAATCCCCTTTCCTTTTTCAAGAAAAGAAAGGAACATTCACCTGTGTGCCTTGTATTGCATCAGCCTCATGGTGATACAGAGCACAGAGCAGTTTCTAGGTTTGCCTCTAGAGTCCCTGAACTCTCAGTGTCTAATTACTGTGAGGAAAAGAAGAGCTTGAAGATGCAAATTCCTTTACAAGAACAATGCAGATACAGCCCTTACTACTTTTTTTTTTTTTTTTTTTTTAAATGAAGGTTATGGACTATTTTCAGAAGACTAATAATACTGTTTAATCATATAAACTTAAAAACCCCTATTGTATTCAGGGACTCCATTCCTTCAGCTGAACAGGTCACCTGGGCATCTTTTCCCCACTGGCATATTTCTACTCACAAGATCCTGTGGGATCCACAGACCTCATCTCATGTGTGTATCGCTAAGAGGAAAGCTTTGTCTCTGCTTGTCCGTTGCCAGGCTGGACTTCTGAGCTGAGGTTCTCTCTATGGTTAATAAAGAGGGTAATTCAGCTCTTTCAGGCCAAATGAATGGCTCTTGTGGGAACTGCTGACTACAGTGTGAAGCTAGATACCCAAGTTAAATTTAGGTGAAACAAATCTTTCCCCCAGAATAGGAAATCATATGTGCTTGCCAGAAAGATTCAGGAACAAACTCTCTCTCTCCTGAGTCCTAACCACAGAAATATTATTCCACTGATTCAATATAAAATTACTTTTAATGAAAAATGTTGAGCCAGACTTCTCCAGCTTCATAATTTGAGTGGGGACTTCCAAGGCCAGCAAATCCACTCTGTTTCTCCAAAGAGTCAATAAAGAAATACACAGAACCCTCAGTTCTGTGAATTGGTTAAATATCCAGGAGCACAGCTGTGAGAATCAGATCTGTTAGACTCAGTGCAGGCTCCCAGTAGCCCAGGGAGATTTCCACCCCAGGGAATGCCAGTGCTGTAACTTACACGGTCCTCAGAAGACACAGGCATTGCAAGGCTGGCCAGAGCCCCTATGGGCTGGTAGGATAGGACACACCTAGTGCAGCACGAGCATTTCCAGCATGCATCCAGGTGGAATGCTTACTAGCAACTTCTTAACAAGCTCAATTTTAGTGTCTAGATCCCTCATTCAAATCAATATTGTGCCACATCTACAGATCAATATTAGCTTTACATTTATAATATTTTCAAAGGAGAAGAAAAAGGAATAAGAAACCACAAGACTATATATTCATATAAAAACATTAAAAAGGAGATATTCACGGACAAAGTATTTACTAACCACAGTGACAACAATTGCTTCATCCTTTACACTGGGTTAGCCCATTCTTACTGCTTCATCTAAACCAACACACCCAAGGAAATACTGCTGCACCTTTACTGTGGTTTGATTCAGATCTAAGCCAACCTTGCAAGAAAAAGTTATTAAATTACATTAACGTAGTAGTGAGATCATACTCTGACAAACAAGAATAATGAGGTAAATTAAGGGCAGGTGGATATTGAGGCTTTCCTCTAAATGTCCTTAATTTTGAAGTTTTTAGACATACTGTCTCCTGAACCTCAGTGCAATTTTAGTTTTTTACTATTTGTGATATTTATAGCTCCCATTTATATAAGTAATATGTAATTTTAATGCAGGTCTAATAGTTCCAGCTGCCATTGACACAGATTGTAAAATGAAAAAGGAAGAATACCTTGTTGAGTGAGATGCTATTTTATATCATTCCTAACCACTGCAATACAGTGAGTTAATGTCTTATTTGGATTCCAACTATGTCAACACATCAAAGATCCTCCCAGGTGAAGAGAAGCAGGGCTATGCAATTGATCTCCCATAACCTGTAACGTCTGTGTCACTCTGGTCCAGGCTGAGCGACTGCAAGGCATGTTTCCTTTTGAGAGAGGTAAAAGAGATGCCTTGAAGAAGTACATGATGATGAAAGGTATGAGACAGGAGTAGACCTTGGGAAATGTCAAGGGAGATCACAGTCAAAATCGCCTTCTTTATCCAGAATAAATAACAGCAGTTGTGGATTATGCGACTGTAATTCTGGTAACATAAATCACAGTAAAGACGATTTGAGATTCTTTTTAAAGACCAAGGAGTTTATTCATATTTTAGCTTATATTCTACTGTTCCCAGGCACAGTCCCTACAGATATTTCTATGGCTATTGTGAGTCCCCTCAATGCAGTATTTTTCCCCTCCCTATTTATTATCTGCTGTCACCCCATTCTCTTTTTTTCCTTTCCATCCTTCTGCACACTCCTCCCTGATCACAGATTGCTGCCATCCGCCCTGTTCCAAATTCACTGCTTCCATTATCACTTCCCTTACAGCTGGGGCACATCTGCTCTCAGATCCACTTTACAATTTTTCCTAGGGCCCTGCCTTGCTCTCAACATTGCTGGAATGCCTGTGCAAGGAAAGCAACAGCTACAGGAAACTCACCACCATCTGTAGCTTGGTTCAGAGCCATTGCAGGCAGCAAGAAACCCTCAGCTTCGACTGCAATCTAAATCCTACTTTCACTGTATTTTCTCTTTCAAACTGCTGTTGAATGACACAAATAAAAAAGTTAAACTGCACAAGTATTACCAAAACCAGGTCAGCAACTCTGGATACGTAATTTCTGGCACACTGGGTTTGGTTCAGAAAACAGAAAACACCACACTCATTGCATGAAAGAAGGCTCTGGAAAAATCAGTAGCAATGTATTCAACAGGGTGCTCAGAAAATGAGGAGTCCTGAAGAGAGACCAATCCAGGCTTGTAGGTTCTGACACATTTTCTCATTCTGAGTAACCCCAACAGTGTTTCTACCAAGTCGAACGAATTTGCATAATGCTTTCCTCGGCATCAGTAAATGTGTCAGGATTTGTCTCAATAAAACTTCAATGTCATTGCAAGAAAGGCCATCACACATATGGGAAAAGTAGAAAGAAAAAAAACCCCAAAATCTGAAAAAATACGTCTATTTTCTCTAAGTTCCTTCAGCTTTCACTCTTACAGACATTTATTCCTTCTCTCTAGAGGTGTTGCTGCAAAAATAAAAGGTTAACAATTTTAAATGGAATTGTGACTTTAATTTTCCATGTCCTCCTGTTTAATATAATGATCCAGACAGGTTTTTTTATTGAATTCAAGTAACATAATGACTTGTTACATTCTTCCTACTTTCAAATGTTCTGTATGGAAATAACTGGTATGTATATTTTTTTAAATGGCAAAAACAGCAAAAGTGAATAAAAGGCATAAAGATTTCTCTCTCTTTTTAAGGACATATTTCCCAAATGAAGAAACCTGCACAGAGCAATCAAAACGAAACAAAAATATAGCTATCACTTTGATTTCCCTGTCTTTTCTGGTTGAGTCCCAGATGCCTTTTTCATTAAAAAAAACCAAAAACCATATTGAAATTTCTGTGCTGTTGCTTTCCTTTTTTTTTTTTTTTTTTTTTTTTTTTTTTTTTCACGAAAAAAAAAACANTTTTTTTTTTTTTTCCAGGAAAGACAGACATGGAAAGGTCTAAACCAGAGACACATTATTATTCAAGAGACATTATAAGGAATAACCACTTGCATTACTAATACTTTATCATTCATGTGAACTATTTAGCATGAGAGGCAAAAGTAGCTTATATATATCTACAGCTATGTGTATGTCAAAGAGATACCAGCTCTGAAGAACAAATATAGCACACAGAAAAGGGGAAAAATCAACAAAAAAACCAGCCAATACCAAAAAATCCCAAAACAGGGAGGAAAACGAATGAAATTAAGAACTTGAATCTGAGGATGGTAAAGGTTTAGCATTGTTAAAGGGTTTTACAGTTTCTTGTTTTCAAATTCCTTTAAGAGAATATAGAATTAACAGAAAGGTTCTGTACAATGTGCTATGGCAAAGACTGGATAAAAGCAAAGAGGGGATTGTTGATATAGTAATTAAAGTGCCAGTTCTTTTTTTTGTCTTTTCTCCAAGCACCCATTGATTTCAGCGAGTGTTCTTCACAGGCAGTGACTCCAGAATGGGGCTCTAATTGCTTGTTTTCAGAGTGATGTGAAGGCATTAACATGCATATATTTCCCTTTGTGCTCATGGGATCTATATGGCCAACATTACTCGTTTTTCTTCCTGAGCCTGTTCCCCTGGTTCTTGTTCTTTTGAGGTCTACTACAACAGAATGCTTCTGTCTTGCATTAAAATACAGTTATGAAATTCATAACTAAACAGGACTTTAAACCATATTGTTTAATCTACGACTTTTCCTCTGACAAGTGTGAAAACGTGTGCAATATGACAGAAGGTTTGCTATAGTAATTGCGTGTTGTGATTGAATGAGAGAGTAACAACCACGGAAATAACTGTCTTGCTGAAATTGCTGCAGAAGGTAAGTTGCTCCTGTACAGTTTTAACTCATGCACCATCTGTTTCCCCAGTCCTTTAAATGTTTCTTCAGCTAGTTAAGGGATTTTATTGTTGTTCCTATAGGCGTTGCCACATTTTCTCTGACCTTTTGCACATTGTACTTTGGAAAGTGCATCCCTCCATACCTTTCTGTCCTTTCTCCCCTCAAACCCTACTCTCTGGGACCCATTCATCCACTGCCCACATCTGACAGACCTCCGACTCATGTTTTCTTAATTCTCACTACATTAGCTGGCAAAGAGGAGATTATATATGGGCAAAATGCGTAGGTCCCTTTGTGTATTTTTCCAGTAGATGGAGACACAGTGTTTATTTCCCTAAAAGCTGACATTATTAACCATCAGTACAAGAATCAAGCAATATTAAAAAATTGTTATTATAGTCAAGACTTACCTAGTTGTGAAGAAAGAAATATATCTGAATAATAATCACACTATAGACTTGAATTACAATGCTAAATCATTCGCAATATAGCACTAAGTAACACGACATTAAACTTAACAGATCATCAAGACTAATCCTATACTAAAAAAACAAACAGCTGAAGTTAAAACAAAAATGAGCAACAAAAAATATCTTCATCTAAAGTATGTGCATTGTCCCCTTTACACATCAGCAAAGCTCTACAATGAAATAACCACCACAATAAAGCTGCTATTATAGCGCAGCACATAGTGACATTATGTTACAACAGTAAGAACTAAGGTTCCTTCAACTCAAACCTCCAGGTGAACAAAAAAAAAAAAGGGATATCAGATGAAACCAACGTGTTACAAGTTAAAAATCAACAAAAGGAGATTCTTCTTCACATAAAACAGTGGATGCCACAGAAACAAGAAAAGCCTATGGGAGCTGAAAATCAATAATATGAATTCACCTAAGGAAAAAAGCCAATGAACGATTTAAAGCATGAAGATAAAAGCTGTGGATCAAAAAATCCCTAAATGACGAAAAGCCGGGGCTAGGCAAGTGTTCTGACAACTGCAATTAAATGCTTACCCCACCCTTACACGCCCCACTGAGCATTAGCTTTTGGCCAAAGCAAAGGCAGGGCAGTGCCTAAGACACACATTTGGTCTGACCCAGCGTGGCCCTTCATACACTTTTGAGCAAAACTTCTGCATAACTATTGAGAAAATTATGGACAAACTGGCAAGAGGTGCAGTTTGGGGCTTTTTTGTAAGCTAAAATCTGTGAAAACAACGAATTGCATCAGAACAGCAATTCCCAAAATGGCGAATGACCACAAGCGTCCTCTGCCCTGACCAAGACAACGTTTTGGAGAGCAAGTCTTCCATCCCATTTTCTTCTTCAGGCATCCTTTTGAACAATCCTTGCCTGTAAGAAGTCACCAGGCAGGGGAGTTTATTGCATGATGTGCTCTTACTTCTCTGGGGTATGAACAAGGAATGTGTATCACGCTAGCCAATACTAATCATAAAAGGGACTACAGACCCTCCTTATCCTTGCTGCATTTGCTCCAGACACCGGGCAGCTTTCTCACTTCCCTTATGAAGCCCCTCTTCCTCTGGTCTCCTTTGCTTTTCCCCCATGTGCTGCTGTAGGAGGCTTTAGGAAAGACTTCATCACTGCACAGTGAACAGCTCTCTGAATCCGAAACAAAATACCACATTGCCTTATCTTGATGACAAAAGAAGACATGCGTTTTATGCTCACCTTTCATAAACATATTGAATGTTCATAATATTTTAAATATTTGACAAATCTCTACTTCTCCTATATATTTTTTTTTTTTTTTGGTAACTAACTTCCATCTGAGATCAGTATTCTCATTATAGAGCTCCCTATGAAACATAACATCCCCAGCAACATCTTAAGAGTTGAGCATTTGATTTGCCTTTCCAGACAGATCTGTTTTCAAGAAGTCAACCAAAATCACCTTCAGAAAATTTCTCCCTGAGGAGTTACAACTAATTATGAACCCATGCATGGGTTAGTCATTTACATGATTCCATTGTGGATTTTGCAGTTTTTATCTAAAATCTTTGAAGTTTATATATGTTGTCAGTCATTCTGAGTCATCAGCAAATTATAACCCTCTTTACTGCACTGCTGGAAACGCTGTTAAATATATGGAGCAAAACTAGTCCTGACACCACTCCCCCTAATACTACTGTTAACCTCTTTCATTGAGAGAATGGCTCTTTTATTCTTTGCATTCATTTCTCATTTGCTAATTGATTTTTAATCCATAACTTCTGAAGGCTACCTATTTCTCCATCCCATGAATCTTTTTCAGTCTATTATTTGGTCAATAAAGAACACTGCTTATTTTCTCAAAAACACCCAGCAAGGAGGGAGGCTGCCACTGCAGCACAAGCTTTGTGGCTTAGTTGGTGCCAAAAATAAAGTAGGAGACTCTCTCTAGAGCATCCACACTAGAGAGTCAAGACTTTCATCCTTTGCCCAGTTAAGGGATGGCAGGGCACACGCTGCCCAGGACAGATGGGTAGAGCTGGGCAAAAATAGCAATTCTTAGAGCAAGTAGAAGCAAACAGAAAACAGGCCAATACATGTGACTTTTCAGTCATGTTTTGAGTTGTTCTAATAATAAACAAGAGAAATAATTTGAACATGACATGTTATTGAGCAGTGGACCCTGACCTTTTTCAGTCCACACACTGCAAGCAACATCAGCCCTTGCCTTCCCTGGCATGTGGAGCACTGTGACAGTGACCCTGGCTTCAGCCCGCTCAATCCTGTGGCCACACACCAGAGAGCATTGCTAAAGGTTTTGCTTTTTCTTCTTACAAAGAAATTATTTTATTTTACAGATGTTGTGACAGTAAGCACTCCTTATAGAAATAGTGGCACATTGACTAATGATACATCAAAATACTGTGGTTTTAGCTGTACATGGAATATATTTGGGATTATTTGGCTGATGACCAACACAGTACTACAAATGAAGCACAAAGCTGTCTCATTTCTCTCCTTCAAATTATTCCTTCAAAGCCAGTGTGTAAAAAGCTTGACAAATTGTAAGCTGGTGTTCACTTTATGAAATCTTAACAGCTAACACTACCTCTCCTGGGCTCCTGGTCCTTAAAAAGTCATCTTAAATACACCAGCAATAAAAAAGTATAAGCTATGACTGATTTGGTTTCTTCAACTGCTGGGATCAGTCCAGACAACCCATAAATTCTTAATGAACTAAAAACCAGAAAATTAAAATACAGAGATTAAACTAAACCAACTTTAATACAGTTCAGGATTTTGGCTACCACTTCACCTGTAATTAACATCAACACTAGTATGTTTTACCATATTAGAACCAGTATGGCCATAAGTCTAGCATTATGGTATAAAATAAAAAGTGGAAATTCCATGATGTGACTCAGAGTAAATCCATATGTGATCTGGGAAAAATTGTAGTCCTTTCTCCTCAAGCCCTGAGAGTTTTCAGGACACGCCTATGCCATCACTCAGGATAGTGAAGGACACTTGTAATGGATTTCGACCTACAGAAAAGCCTTGTCTGAGAACTGGAAGGACAATTGTGTGATGATGGAGGATAGAAAGGGAATGGTGATGTGGATACAAGCTATACTCTAAGAGCCTCTGTAAGATTGGAGAGTTTCAGAGAGCATTTGGCTGTAATTGCAGACACTGTAAATCATAAATTTATCAGCATCAGTATTTTAATGCAGAAATTCCAAGAACAAACAATTAGCAAACCTACACCATAAAATAGTAACACTTCCTTCCCACAAAACAGCTTTCCTCACTACATGTAGCTGTGTGGACAAATAAGAGCAGAAGGCAGAAAAGTGTCCATCCCCAACTTAAATGTGAGGGTGCTGAGGCCTTGGGAAGGGTTGCCCAGAGAAGCTGTGGATGCTCCAGCCTGGAAGTGTCCAAGGCCAGGTTGGACAGGGCTTGGAGCAACCTGGTCTAGCGGGAAGTGTCCCTGCCCATGGCAGGGGGGTTAGAACTGGATGAGCTCTAAGATCCCTTCCAACCCAGGCCATTCTAGGATTCTATGATTTTCCTGATTGTTTTAATTTAATTCTCAATAAGTGAATTAAATCCAAGAAGCAATGGCCCAAGCCAATAGTTTCACTATGTTTCTTTATTATCATGAATTGAATACCCCCAAAAGAGACAGATGATGTGCAGAGCTAGTAGATGGCTGTATACAAAAGTGAATTTAATTTTTTATCAGTATAATCTCTAATTTAAAAATATACTTTAACAATAGAATAATTCAAGTTACAGTGCAATATCAATATTTTTCTATGGCATAATAATTCACTTCATGAAGGGCAGGAAGGTCCATTCTTTTGTATTTCATGCCAAAAAAATTACATTTACCTATGTTGTTTCTAATTATTAGATACAAAAGGAAACTAGCCAATAAATAACTTTTACTCCACAAAAACAAAGCTGTTAGGCAATACTTTCCCCCACAACCTAGATCCTGTGCTTCACAAGGAAATTCACGCTGTCTTAACTCTGAGTCTAGGCTATCAATTATTATGAGAAACAACAAAATTCATCAAGCTTTGTTATCATAAATCAGAATAAGGCAACTCTTTGCTTTAAAAAAAGAAAATGAAAAAAACAACAACCTCTTATTGAACTAGCCAGAAACGGAAAGTATCCATAAGTGATAGAGACTGGCAGTGTATTTTACACAGTCTGTGCTCAGAGTCTAGTGCTGAAAGGCAATACAGCACTCAGAGGGGGACCACAGATTTTTGTTTAAATGGAACAGGCTCTAGGATCAGCAACAAAATGCCTGGGGATGCAGTAGGATGGCATTCCCAATATCTGCATCTGCTGACATTGAGTCTGCTGTGTTGAAACCTTAAGTGTTCAAATTTTGCAATATTGGCTTTTGGGTAGCAGAAAGAGTGATCTCCTCAAATAAAAATAATAGGAGTGCACATTGTTTTCTGTAATTGTCCCTGTAGTGGGGGTGAAGCCAATCCTGTCTCACGCTGGACCGTCAATGGCAGCATCTAATGTGGTCTACTCACTTTCTGATACAAATGAAATCTTGTATTGGAGCTGCCTTTTTGTCAGTACCTGTTCTTTTGCATAAAATAAATACATAGAGGTAGTTTAGCCACAGAAAATATGATTTTTCAATCTCACCAATATGTTCAGTTCTCTCCCAATAGAGAAAAATTGAGATGAAAACACAAAGGCGAATTATGCATACTATGTGAACATCAGCTGTACGTAAGCTTTGTTCTACATTCAGTCAAAATTTAAGGACAAACAGCTAATATTTTCTTAAAACATCATAATAAAAACACCAAACTGGGCAATTGGAAACCCTACAGAAAGCGCACACAGAAGCCATTGCTTGAAGTACTTCCAGCAGAGGTTGTCCAGAGACATTGCTTATCTTGTTTCAATTCAGACACATGAAAATCTGAGTCTGACACATGGCGTAGTCTTTGGATAGGTCATTATCTCTCTCATTTCAAGAAAACCATATTCCTGATGCTACCAGAACGGCAGCACTAGGCTTAGTTGAACCTACCCTAATCAAGAAGCCATTTTTCTGGTGAGATATTTCTCCATATTGAAAGAGTGGGGGGAAATGCCAACATTTCTGTGTTGGTTTGGGCTGAAATAGAGTTAATTTTCTTCTAGTAGCTGGTATGCGACTGTGCTTTGGATTTTGCTGGAAACTGTGTTGATGACAAAGGGATGTCTTAGTACTTGCTGGGCAGCGCAGAGAGTCAAGGCCTTTTGTGCTCCTCACCCCACCCCACCAGTGACAAGGCTGGGGCATGCACAAGGAGTTTGGAGGGGACACAACGAGGACAGCTGACCACAAGGGATATTCCAGACCTCACAGCATCATGTTTGGCCTAAAAAGCTGTGGGAAGAAGGAGGACGGAAGGGACATTGGGAGTGATGACGCTGGGCTTTCCAAGTGACCATTACATGTGATAGGGCCTTGCTTTTCTGGGGATGGCTGAACACCAGCCTGCCCATGGGAAGCCATGAATGAATTACTTGTTTTGCTCTGCCTGTTTGCACAGGTTTTGATTTCCCTGTTGCACTGTGCTTATCCTGAACCCATGAGTTTTCTCACTGTACTCTTCTGATTCTTTCCCCCAGTCCACTGGTGAGGGAGCAAGCAAGAGGCTCTGCAGGTCTTAGTTGCTGGCTGGGGTTAAACCATGACAACTTTCAAGGACTGAAATATTACAAATATGCCACTCAAATGAACCTATCTGCAGCATACCATGATTAGAGATTTTATTGGCCCTGTAAAATCTGTGAGCCCTAGGAAAGATGCTGCATATTGACTAAGCTGATTTCTCCATCAAAGAACTGTTTACATATAAACAGGCTTTGCTATAAAAGCATGCCATGACATTGAAGATGAGGGGGGAGGGGGAGAAACAAGGGTTGGCAAGACCGCATCCAAACAAAAGTGTTTTTGAAGCTCACAAGGTTCAGCAAACTAAAAAAATTTTATTCAGCCATCTCTATCTTCTGTACATTTCTAGAAAAGCATGCTTTCTGAGCTACAATTACATCATTTAGTTCCTGGGATCTACCATAATAATAATACTCTGTATATAAAAATAGGTCTGAAAGTGTTTTTTAGGGCTGCCAATGCATTCAAAAGTCACAAAACTCTAGAATTAAGATTGCTGCACAGTTCTTCATGTATTTACTCTTCCTCAGATATATTTTGTCCAGCTTGATGCGTTTCTTTCTGCTGAACCCTAACTTGTTCAGTGTATAAAAGCACAGTTCATGTTATTAGCATGAGCTAGGTAATTTAAGCACCTTCTGAAGGGAGTGATTCAAGATTCCTGGGTGTTTCCTGCTCTCCAAACCATTCCTACAGCCACACAACATCCTCCAGAAAAGGCTTTGTGAAGTCTGGTTCCGTCAGCGACATAAACTTGACTGGGATTCTGATGGGCTCATAACTCTATTTCTGCTGAAGGAGACAGAACACCCCATACAAAGTTTCTGTTGGCTTTGAGCTGGCTGTACTACAGCAGACAAACTTTAATCCAGAAAAAAATTAGTGAGGTGCAGATATGTAACACCTAACATAACAACGTTTTAGAAGTTGAATCTGGGTAATGATTTTATGCCAGACCAGTGCTGCTCAGCACATGGCTGTGGCAGTCTTACTGCAGCAGTGAGAGCCCCTGAACAGATTTACTGTATCGTCAAACCACAGCGGAAAATGAAACAACTTCTTTTCCTAGTGTATTCACAAAAAAACCCATGAAATGAAAAATAATGTGGAATGAAAAAAATCAGTGTCAGAGTTGGAAATGCAGCTGCCTGATTCATCTCCCTTGGGGTTTTTTTGTTTGTTTTGGTTTTTTACTAGAAATTTGCAGCTGGGGTGAAAATCTGGGCATTTCTTTTGATTGCTGATGAACTCCCCTTATACCCAGCCTTTTTGATTTAAAACAGCAAAAGAAATTCTGGAAACATCACACACCCATCCCTGAGCTTGTCTGATCTGGAAGGCAAGCTGTAGCACATCATGCGACTGCAGTGCTCCACGCCCAGTCCAGCCAACTCCTCTGCTCCCAGCAGTGATGAAATGGAATCTGAGCTTGGGCATCAACAGCAGCAATGCAGAGGAAACATGCTTCTTGCCAAGCCCCAGGTTTTATTTCCAGACTTACAGTGTGAGCACTGACCCAGCACTACGTGGGGCTTGTGAAATCTGGCTGTATCCCACAGTCTGAAGTGCTCAAGCAATCTTCAAACCACAGAAACACCACTCTCAGCACTGCCAGCATCCTTCATACAGCTGCCTCCCAGCAGCAGTTTTCCCATTTTCCACTACTGAAATTCATTTTTCCTTTACCATTTCAAAATGTTAACTTCCAAACGATAGTCAGAAGAACCTAATATTCAAAGGTATAAAAAGCTGAGAAACAAAAAGCACAGGAAACAAGTCACTGCTGAACTGCTGAAAGCAATAGTTTAACAATCGAACAAGAATTTCAGCTCTGTACACACACTTGCTTCACTCACATTACCACGTCAAGGATTTACTTCTCCAGTGGCATGAAGTCCCACTTTGAGATATCCCACTGCATCTTAAGCAGCAGCTTGTGCAGTATGGACTGGAGATCTGCTATTTCTGGTGACTTCAAACATCAGTAAACTAGTTGATTAGACACATCTTCCACAGCACCTGCAAAGCTCTTAATTTTCCTTGATTTTTTCAGTAGTAAAACGATGTTCATCAGCTGCTCATTAATAAACATTGGCCACATTATCTGTCTTCCTATAGTGACAGTGTAATACAAACAGCTCTCACAGTGAGAAGCCCTTTTGGACAGACAATGTCTGGTTACAGAGCATCAAAGAAAACATTCAGCCACTTAAAAAAACCAAACCAAACCAAATCGAGCAGAACTGAACTAAACCAAAGCAAAGCAAAGCAAAGCAAAGCAAAGCAAACCAAACCAAAAAAAGAAAAGGCAAAAATATGTTCACCTTAACAGAATACAAAGATGAGAAACTTTAGAAATAATTTACATTTTGGTAGACTCCTAAATTCAAAATTAAATTGTTTTTGTTTCTGTTACCCTGATCTTTATTAAATATTCCATTTCCATTATCAAAGTGATGACATCTTATCATAAACCTACCTTTGTTTGGAGACAAATAAAACCAGAACTCGTCCTACTGGGATCTAATAACCACAGCTGGATTATATTTTATCAAACAGATGCTTGCAGGTTTTCTCCTTTGCTGTTTCTTTCTGGAAAGACCTCTAATACCTTTTTGGAATCTCCCATGCTAGCTGTACTTTGCTAATCAAACTTTGTGAAGTGCAGAGATAGCCTTGTGTGCTCTACCTGTAAGAGTTTTCTGAAATTATGCATTTTTGAAATATATGAAAGCTCTCTGAGCAGTTTTTCCAGTCAGTCCTTGCTCTCTGCAGTCTGCCCTCATAGCTCAGCCCAAGGCTGGGGCTTCATAGAGTCATTTTCATTATGTAATAAATCACCAACACGAATCATGTATGTCATTAACATAATCACATTAGCTGACAAAAACCCCCACATATTAAAGTCCTGTTTCCCTAACAAAGCAGAAACACAGAGCCTCGGGCATCTCCTCAGCTCAGCAGCCCCTTGCCTGTGAAGTCAGCCAAGGCTGGAAGGCTGAGCTGGTCTCTGGCTCTTACCCCAGAGCTCCTGTCCTAGGGAAACAGCCAGAGTCACGGGCCAAGGACTACAAGGTGACGTGGCAACGGAGCACGATGACTTCTGCTGGAGAGATGACTATTAGAAGTTCTAACAGTCAATCCCAATGCCACTCTGAGAAACCCTATGGCCAAAACATCCCACCTGCCTATTTCCAGTTTTGGTCACTTTCACAAGTTGGGTTTTTTCCCGGCTCTCCTCACTAAGTACATCCAAGTTACCATCAGTACCTCACCTCCTGCCTTTGCCAACGGCACTTCATCCTTTTTAACAATACGGAGTAAAAACCAGGTTTCAGGAAAACATCTCTGCAGGATGAACCTCACCTGCAACATCTATTTTGCCTCTCTGGTTCTGAAGCCTCATGCTGTAAAGTTTTCCCTGTCTACCCAGAGAGGCATTAAGCAATTCTCCCAGGTTCTTCTGGACCTTGAACTACAACACTGAATATCATCAGTGCTACAGAGCCACCAAACTCCAGTCATCCCTTCTCCTCCTTGCAGGGGTTGTGGCCAGGTAAAAGATCAGTGAGGGAGCTTTCTTCCAATAGATGTGTTCTTCAGCTTGAGATGTGGGATCAATACATAGTCACATCATGGCCAGGATTCCCCTTGCAAGGCAGGTGCACCACAGCTAGTTCATACACCAAACCTGAAGCTGATGTGCTGCTGACTGGTCCACAGCAAAAAACCAGAAGATCCCAGTAAAAATGAGCTGAGAAAAAGTTGACAAAATGATTATTTTTCTCCCACTGTTCTCTTTTCTTTGAGTTCAGCCAGGCTGGGCTGCCTAAGGCTTACAGTACTGCATTTCCCTCATCTGATCTATTATTCATGGGCTCAAATATAAAGAGAGGCATAAAGATCACTAATCTTGTATCAGCAGCTGAAGTTTAGAGGCTCCATATCTATCAACACCCTCCAGCTTCAACCATTAAAGTAAAATACCTCAGAAAAAACTAACAATGAACAGGGTAAAACAGGAATAGCTCCAAAATGTTGAAATCCCTCCCAAAATATTTTCCCATTGTCTTGAGCTACAGAAACAGTAGGCTTCACCAGACCCATCTTTGTAATCTGATCGTTGTATGGCAAAACTTCACATAATATATCCATTTTAAAATTACAATAGTAATCAGAATTTCCTGCAGTTTTAATTGTGCAATGTACTATTATTATTAAAAATACATATATATATAGTCACCATCCCAAAAGGCATGTGCTTTTTGCTGGGGAGTGGAAGGGGATGGTGATTGATGTCAGCTGCCCTACAACTCTCTGCACTCCTGAATTATCATTTTTTAACCTTGGGGAAAAATTGAATTCTACTACTGAATAAATTTAGCATAGAGTCAACTTAATGATCACATTAGTCCCTGTCTGTTCTCCCAATGCCCATTCACTATTTAATTAACCTATTTTTGTAGGTTACTTCTTGGAGCTATTTTTAGGTAGTTTAATCTAAGTCATCCCTTCTCTGAAGATGGTTACATGAGTTACATTTCTTCTACCAAGTGTGTCATTGCCATTTGGGTGCTAGCATGAACCTGGTTATGCCAAAGCTTGCTCTGACTTAATTTGTCAGTATATCACTGCCCACAATCTATGAGATTTTTTTTCTAGTTAATTTGTGGGACAACAGAAATCATTCCTGCTACTTTACCAACCTGCTAGAAGATGGATTTTCTTCAGTCAGACCAATAATTCAATCATCATCATGGGCTGATTTAATTACAGGGGGGTGGAAAAAGACCCTATACATCATTTTCCTGGAAGCAAGACCCACACACCAGAGATCTCATGACAAAGCCTTCGCGTGCCAGCCCACACAGACTGCAGCTGTAGCAGCCAGAGGGGCGTCTGGTGGTGAATACACTGACAGAAAAACCTCATTATCCAAACTGGGGAAGTGACGTGTACACTTCTTTTGTCTGTAAAGGGTGCAGGATGGACATGACTAACAACCAGAGAGTTGTTACTGTGGTCTGTTTGCCTCAGTGCACCATTAAGTGCAAAGCAAAAAAACGAGCAGCTAAAAAAGGTACCAAAATAACTACTAGGGCAGGAGAGCAACAAAAGCTTAAAAACATACAGAATTGCCATTTGGAGCCTTGGATTTGCCTGAACTGTTTGGAAATGGAACCTGAAAAAAGAGATTCCGCTTCCCCAGCTGATCCATAGAGAGACTGGGAATCTTTCGGAAGGCATTTATAACTACCAGGGTAACATTTTGAGCGATTGTGATCCTGGCTGTCAAGATCTCACATATTATCTCACAATATTTATTATATTAAAATAATATATAATAGACATTTTTTAATATAGTGTGTATCAAACTATGCTTCTTATGTAGCACTGTTTTCACCTTCCGTGTATTTTCAACAACATTGGAGACCTGTAAGATACAGAATGTCACAACAAACATCTTATCAAGTAAGGATATCAGCTATTAGGCTTCCTTTAAATATCTGTAATGTTTTGGTCAATAATAACAAAGAAAAGTTAAATACGAGGTAAATGTAGTATAAACAATTAAAATATTCAGCTTTTCAGGCTTTCAGCTTTACTTTTTTTACTTTTCAGCTTTACTCAGGCTGGGCTGTTTAGAAGAGAAAAACAAGAATTGTGCATACCATAAGCTTTTTTTTTTTTTTTTTTTTTTTGTGTACCTACTTCTTTAACTTTCACTATTCTGCCAGGAACTTTTTAGATGCCACTCTAATTCATATTAGGAGACAGCATATTCATTAATATCTACAATGGATTTGTTATGCTATTAATACACTTAGCAACTGCAGAAAAGCAAGAAACAGCACTACCTGGAAAGCTCTTGCTGGATAACTACTTTTGTTCAAGTGTGCAGTGCAACATGTGACTTCTTGTGTGTCTGACTGCACCAGGAATGCTCTGCAGCAGAAAATGCCCTTATTAACACAGGATCTGCCAGCAGATATGATCCCAGTTGCTTTTTTGCTGCATCTAGGAATAAAATTAGGTGTTCAAAAGGAAGCCTGCAAGTAGGAAGGAAAGTGGATGCAAAACAAAAGCTGAAAAGGAAAGGAAATTCTCAACTTTTCAGTCTTAAATTTCACGTTAACTTACCAAGAGTATTGTCTCTAAGTATTATTACCTCCCCTCTCCAAAAATTTTCATACCAAATTTGATAAAGACAATATTCTGGTTTCTCTTCAGATCATATAAATCTGTGAGACCAGTTAAAGAAAACTAAATAGCACCTACTTTAGGAGCAGAGCTATTTTTTACCTTTTCCAATTTCTGCTCTGAATACCTTTCTCTTTTAACATACATTTATTTCTTCCTGATAACAGCCTTAAAATACTGTAAATATCTTTTAAAATCCCTCTGAGCTGTAAGATTACCTTTAAGCTTTGCTGCAAGTTGATATGCTAACAACCAGCAAGCAGTAAGCTCTCTTGACCTTGAAGGGACAAGTTGAAAGCCAGTATTTCACCAGAATTACAAAAACAGCTCCAAATCTTCTTTTTTGTTCTGTCCTAAGCCCAGATCTGAGGTGTTGTCTCAATGAAATTTAGAAATTACATGTCAAAGGAACTTCACTAAGTTCAACACAAAGACAATTTTTTCTTTTGTAGGAGCTGACAGAGAAAAGATTCAGCGTCTGCAGTGTCCACATGGATATGGCATTCAGCGTCCTGAAAATTAGTTAACAACTACTTGTTGCTCACATGTTCTAATCTCTTCCAAAGGGACTTCTTGGAAGCAGACCTTTAGAAAGGGGGAGGGGGAATCCTGAAAACCAGTGCTTGGAGGTCCAGCTGAGAACTGCAGTATTAACAAAGAAATCTTTCATTGCATATTAATGCTGATCAAAATCCTCTAAATTCAGGGTCACCCTAATGACTGTGAATATTTATCCAGCCATCAATCCAGCCTGGGTAGGTAAATGGAATTTGGGCTGAATTTGTCGTGGTCATGCGAAAGTCATGCCAAAGTCCACTCCTGGAGGTATTGGGAGAGCTCTCCCTGGCCTTGTTAGGTGCTAGCTCTTAGGGGCTAGGAGGCAGTTTAAGGGGATGACTGGGACTACTGCTGGCTGATCAAAAGTATTGATTTTTGTCTATGGGGCACAAGTTGTCAGACATATTGTCTGGTCCTTAGTCAAAATGTAGTTAAGTGTTCCTACTGCTGCCATCTCCTTTTTCAGTTCAGACTGTGGGGAAAGGGTACAGAGAGAATGGCAGGCCTGCACACCCTCACCTGACACCACGTGCTGAGATAATGCTGGTTCTCCTTCCTTTTGGCAACATCCAGGGGTCAGTTTTATTTTGTTTATTGCTCACTGTAAAATGCCTGCACCTACTTGACCTGATTATTTCTCTTTGTTTTATGAAATAAAGTAAAACATGCTGCCATGTTGAAGACCCGTATTAATATCATGATTCTGCACACTACCCTGACAAAACAGGACCAGGCTCTCCTACGATCCCCGAGGCTCCTCCATGCAGAACTCCACAGAGTTTCTCTGTCATGCCACAGTTCAGCATGCACATGGAAAGTCAAAATACTTAGATACTTTGGGCACTGATCTATACAGCATCCACAGCATAAACTGTGAAGTTTAATGGAGGAATGCATAGCTGCTGAAATAGCCACACATTTGAATGTCTTCCTTTTTCCATGCCCTCAATACAAATGACTTTTATGAAGTTTACAGCAGTCCAAACCCAGAAATAACCACTGTTATAATGTATTCTATCCATACTGCAACACATTCATTGTACTTCGGTGAGGAATATTTATCATGTAGTCAATAACTGAAGTTTAGCAGAAGATATTTCTGGAAAGATACTGCGTTTTACTTCAAAAACTTCACTGGACAGAGCTTAGAGAAACCAAAAACTTAATTTCAAAACAAAACATAACCCATCTTTGGCAGGAAACCATCCAAGTTAATTTTCTACTGTTTTTCCCTCCATTTCCCTACCTCCATGTCCCAGATTCTCTCCCTACCCACCAGACTGCAGCTCCCAGTTATTCTTATTATTAAAGTGGCAGAGGTCTGGCATAAAAGCCCACAACTGGACAGTTGAACAGGCATTAATTTCATTCCACAGGTTTTCTTGGTTTCAGGTTTGTTTTTAAGAAGAATTGAGGACAATATAAAATTTTTTCCACCCTCCTGCCTCCAGTGATTCAGACTCCTGTAGTGAATGAGGACTAATTATATAAAATTCATCAAAACAATTTGCAATCTCTATGTTAACCAATTTGCCCTATCATCTAAAAGAATCAGTGCACAGACTAGAATGATATTGCACTTTTACAATGAGAATTTTGCTGTTAAATTTAAGAGGGACAGATTGTACCTCTTGTTCTCATTTTTTACCCAGCTTCCTCAAGAGGAAAGCTCAAAGCTATGTAAAATTTCAGACAACGGGCTTATGTAGACAAATGAAAGAGATAGAGGGAACATAGTTGTTATACAGAAAACCAAACTCAGCCTTAGTAATGCAGAAGCAAACACAGCCCTTAAATTTAAAAAGAGGTAGGTGAAATGTAAGGATTTTCTGTACCCTCTTTTGAGTTGCAAACTTTGAAAACTTTAAAACCCACTCTACTTACATGAAAATAATGAAAAACAAAGTCTGTCCACAGGATGCAAGCATGACCCATGCACTGAATCATGAGCATTATTCATTACAGGACAAAACAAAATTACGGTGACTTTTATTCTGTTTGAATAAGACTTTACTCCACCAATAGTCCTTTTAATGTCCAAAAGAGGGAGAGTGGTGAAATCAGCACCGCAAATGGCATGTCAAGCATTGAATTTCCAGTCTGAATAGCTCACTACATACATTGTCTATTCTTTAAGATAATTGCCACAGGATTTCTCTGTATGATCTCTGCAAGAAGCCTTTAGAAAGCTTACCAACTCTGACCAATACATTAGCTACAGTTTCAATTACCCTGTTAATGTGAAACGTTTTTCAGCATGCAGCTTCACAGAAACCAGTTAGCAATACTATTAACTTCACACTTAGTGGGTGAAGAATTAAGAAAGATTAACATTCAAGCAAAGAAACGCTTAGCTGACTTATGCAGGTAATAATCATGACCGCATAATTATGCCAAATGGAAAAGAAAGGGAAAAACACACTCACAAAAGTAATGAAAATGCTGAATCTTAAAATCATTCCTATAATGATGAGCAAGGCACAAGATATACTATTTGTAAGCAATGCTGGCATACAAATGAAACACACTGGAAGAAAACTACCGAGAGAGAGTGCAATTGGAAATGTTGGTAAAGTGCACTCCATAAATTCATGCAAACAAAAGAAATCATTAAATATAACTCTGTTTGCCAAAATCAACATACAACAATACATCTTTGTTTAGACGAATTGTCCTTTGCTATAACAGCTAGCTGTGTTAGCCAGCAATGTAGTGAGGAAAAAACATGGTAATCACTGCAACCCAAGCCCCACTGTTCTCCCAGAAGCGAATGCTCCTTTAGAATATATCTTATTTGCTCTCCATACTTGAAATGAAAATGCTTTTTATCAACTACAGTAGTCTTGTAATAAGTCTTTTGAAATTGCTATATTTACTGTAGGAACTGAATAACTGTGTATTAACAGAAGTTTCTGTTGCTATTTTTCCTCCTTTGTTGAAAAACAACATGAGCTCTGATTGTGAAAATGACTTGAATTCCTGCACTACAGCCCACCCCTGAACAAAGCATTAAGGTTCTTACACGTTTTGCTAAACTGTGATGAATTTAAACACATATTTAAATACTTTGCAGAGTCTGAATACAGCATTTTGCTAAGCCCAACTGCACAAGATTGTATACACTGCCAGGCTTGTACAAGCTGGCCAAAAATCTTTGTTCATGTGCCAGAAGGTTTGCCACAGCATGAGCCTTAGACATTTATTTAGAAAACTTCATGTACCAAAGACTAGGTCTTGCTGGCTGCAGAAGGTCTTTGCTCTGTCCAAAGTAAATGGGAACAGAAGTTTGAAAAGAAGTCAGTAGCCTGCAGCCCATGTGTACTGAATCACACGGGCACAAGACCCTCTTCAACAGAGATGTTACACCAGAAACCCAGAGCACCATCCAGTTCAGGAGACCTTCATTCTATTCACCATTCTTCCTGAACATGTCACCTGTCTTAGCTGCCATCTTTCAGTCTCTAGGCAGGACATGCCCCTTGAGCTACTGTTTTAATGTAAAGGGATGAACAACAAAATAAGACATTACTAGGGTTTCTCACTGCAAATAATTGACTGTTGAAATCTGCTACAAAACACCTCCTTCTCTAAAAAACAGTTTGGACTCATGACACCACCAGAAGAAAACACCTGACATTTAAATATGATAGAATAGCATTATAAAAGATACGGGAGGACTGAACTTCCTTCACCACTAAAGGAAAAGTTTTCCAGTCTTTGGCCTTCTGGGATGTCTCAGTTTCCAGAGTGACCCACCTTTTGCAGAATATGCTGGCTGGATGATGCTTACACATCTGCCATCTTCTGTTATTACTTATCTCTCAACATCCACATCTTTTTTACTCCAATTTCTTAGCTCATCTGTCTGGCAAAAATGAACAGTTCATCTAGAAATCAATCGGCTCTCTTGTTAATTAATATAACTTGGAGCTGCATCATCTCAGTAAACCCAAGCCTGATATGCCATGGAAACCTGCTGCCCAGTCAGCTGGGGGACAGAGACTTCAGGGGAAAAAGGTCCACCTACCAAACCATCCAACCCATGCTTCATGTACCTGTGCACACAGATTTGTTCTTGGAGAGCTTCCATTAAGGCCTCCTCAGCTCAGATTACTTAAATCACTGCTTTGTACCCTGCTGCAGGCCATAGGGAAGTACTGTGCATTCCTAGAATGCAGAAATCAAAGAGAATTTTATTCCTTTGCAAAAAAAAGAATTGTTTCCTGTCAGTGAAACAGTTTCAAAATTTCTTCAATGCTCCTCTTCTCCTGTCTGCAGCTCTTTTTTTTTCTGAAATGGACTTTCCAGATAATTTGGATGCCAGCACAAATTATTTGGCAACTGCTAGACTGCTGGCAGGTGGGCAGCTTCTCTGACAATTTGGAGTTGGACAAAAAAAAAATTAAATCAATCTACAAAACACAAAACGGCCAAACAGATTACTCATTGGCTGGTAAGCCATATCCCCTTGAGGCTGTTGATCAGGCTCTATCCCTGGCTGCCAGCCGGCTGGAGTACAGATGGAAGAACTGGCTGCTGAAATACTTCTCTCGACCACAGCTCAGCAGGAGAAAGGATCCTAAGCCCTGCTGGAGAATATTTCCTTGGTAACTTCTCTTCTACTCATCAGTGCCTTTCCATTGCAGAAGCAGTATCTCCTTTCCTTAAGCAAGATCTAAAGGAAATTATTAGCAATTTTCAGGATTTCTTTCAAACCAGTTACTCCTTGCGGAACACTGAGCAAAGTTAATGGAAATTGTTTTCTTGCTCAAAGGTTTAGTTTTCACTGCAACACAACTAGAGACATTAAAGATAAGAACTTTGCAGATGTTATTTTGCAGGCTCAACTTCTTCCTTACCAAATATCATGTCATTCTCTTTTGGTAGTTTTGCAAGGTCCTGCCTGTGTTTATACTGAATTTGTGGAGTTTATATCTTACACACTACCTGTATATTTATAAAATAAATAAGCTCAAACCCAATCAGGTCTATATTACATAATAATGAATCAATGGATTCAAATGTCTCTTTACTCCTGAAATCTGTGGGTGTATTTAGAAAATGTGGTAGGACTGTTTCCATCACAAAGCTTTGTGTACAGAAGTACACAATATCATATTTTGTGCACCCTGCAGATGCCTGGGAATGGAGCAAATCCAATCCCTTGTTATGAGACACCTCTGATGTTATGACTTGGATATGACTATGATGTGTTGACACAGGGATTAATCTGTATTTTTCCAGTTTTAAGAAAGCCTGCAAATTTAAACAATAAGTGAAAAAGAAAGTTTGGAGTGGTCACAATTAATGTAAATAAAATAACATTCAAATTCAATACATGTTTGTAAGTGAATATCCCAAATACTAGAAGCGAAATCTCTCAGATTTCAAGAAGTGCATGTGGTCATGTTTTTTCACTTAATTTGTTTTCATAGAATCACAGAATGGTTTGGGTCAGAAGGGACCTCAAAGATCATCTTGTTCCAAGACCCCTGCCGTGGGCAAGGACACCTTACACTAGACCAGGTTGCTCCAAGGCCCATCCAGCCCTTGAACATTGCCAGGAGTGGGGCATCCACAGCTTCTCTGGGCAACCTGTGCCAGGGCCTCACCACCCTCACAGCACAGACTTTCTTCCCAATATGTAATCTAAACCTGGCCTTTGTCAGTTTAAAGCCATTTCCTCCTTCTCCGTCACTACATGCTCTTGTCAGAAGACCTTCTCCAGCTCTCTTGCAGCCCCTCTAGGTACTGGAAGGTGCTAAAAATTTTCCCTGGAGCATTCTCTTCTCCAGGCTGAACCAGGTTGCGTTGTTCCATTCCTTTCTTACCACACAATACATAAAGAAGAGTTTGGTTTTAATTCTCCAGTTTAGTGAGTTCTCCTAATAACCTCCTGCTCTCTCTCACCTCCACCAACTTGTCTGTCATCCTCCCTCTGATGGTGCCCCATGGATCGAGTGATCAGCACACAGGGAGTGTTATTCTGGTCAAAATCCCTTCTCCCAGCCCCATTTGTTCCAGTTAACTGTCATGTCTAAGCTCTGCGCAGAGCCCAGGGCATTATATTAATCAGCTGTCAGTGTATCTCTTGCTTCTTAAATTCTACTCTCTGCTTCACCCGGACCTGCTCTGAGCTGGCAGCTTGATTAGATGGCAGCTGGGGGTTCCTCACACGGAGTGAGACTCTGCAAGCTGCTCTGCTTGAGGTCTGACAGTGGGACGTGCCAGGACACAGCCAGCAAAGCAGCAGGACACGGTCCAAAACCTGGGAGGGACTTCCCAGTCACTGGACTGGCAGCAACGCCATTCTAAGGTTGCCTTGCAACTTTATTTCCAATCTCCTACTAGGTATTTAACTCTTGTTGTAGTCAAATCAACTCATTTGGTCTTCACTCACAAATCCTGGATGGTGGATCTGTCTAGGAGAAGGGACAGGTGGGGAGACCTTGGATCCCTCAGGAGTTTTCCCGACTCTTCTTACTAAGGGACAAAGGGGCAGAGCCCACGGCGCCGCCACTCCACACATGGTGTGTGGCTCTCCAGAGCCCCAGGCACAGACTTCTCAGGAGATGCCAGGTTCAGCCTGGGGACTAATGGGACCAAGTGCCAAGTGAGTGAAGAACAGCAACCCTGCGCAGATGTCAGGCTCGTCCCCTCTGGCAAAGAGCTGGGGAAAGGATGTTTGGAGGTCCAGAAATAGTCAGGTTTGGGAGGATTTTCTCCCTGCAAGAGTTACAAAGTACAAGGGCAATCACTAGCAAAATGGAAAACCCTTTGATTTCTTGGCAATCATTGGCATGGCAGAACACAAGCAAACCTACCAGAAATTGTTGAGGTAGTGACACTGGATCACATGACAGTCCATTTTCAAAGGGCAAGTAGAAGGGGAAGGAAACAGCGGACTGTCATGACCACAAAGGTGAGGGAGAGCATAAGACACCCAAGAAACCTGTTTCTGTACTACACCCAAAACTAAACCCAGGCTGTAATAAATATTTGGGGAAGATGCTCAGAGAAAAAAAAATAAAAAATTAAAAGCACTTTCTCAGTCATCTTCATTAGGAAAGGCAACATCAGGACTGGATAAGGGTATTTTTAATACTATTTTTAGCCAAACAGAATTAATTGTAAGTTGTAGAGGGAAGGCAATATATGAAGGGAAAAAATAAAATTCCTTAGAAATGGTAAGTGACAAGAGACCAAATGATCAGCATGAGAAGACTTGGAGTTCATGCTGAAGCAGAAGGTTGAGAGACAAAGCCATTAATTTAATATTTTTAAAGGCTCAAACCCACCATAAAAAGAGGGTCTGTGAATATAATTTGATCCCTTTCTAAAGTGGCAGCTTCACACTGAACTCCCAAACTGGTTTTCTTACTCCTTGCTATTTTCCTCCAGCACCCACATTTGACTCAAATCATTGCAGCAAATAAGCAGCAAGCTGTGGAAAGTATTTTTGGCACAGAATACAAGTTGTAGGTACTTGGCAGGCACAGCAGACAGTTGCACTGATTGCCTCAGCGTTGCCTCTGTCACTTAGTAAAGTCAGTGATAGATTTGGCCGAGCTGCTACATCCTCCCAATGCCGCTTTCAGCTCACACATCGTCCATTCATTCTTAAAAACAGCAAATTCAGAACCAATGAGTGAGACAAAATATATCACCTTGGATCGACATACAATGTACTTTTGCTACTGAGCATGAACATATTCCACCATAAACCAGCAGCGAATGGCAATTCTCGGTGTGCCGTGTGATTGAAATGCTGGGACTGAAAATGAAGTGGTGGAGGAAAAGCAGTTAGAGAAAAGACAGGAATGAAATGGGATGGTTATTATGAAGCTCTTTTAAAATAATATGTATACCATAAATAATAAAGAACCAAGCTGGTTTAGCAGCAGGAAGCTGGAAATATATCTGTTAAGTCTGCCCTTTTCTGCTCCAGATGCCAAAGGTTTTTCCTCTCCAACAAATTCTAAAGCTTTCAAGTTTCCTGGGTTAGCCTTCACCTTTACTGCATCACTGCTCAAATGCAGCCTAGGCAGGACAAACAGTTGTAAAAAAAGAACCCCTAAGCTCATCAACTTGTTCCATATATTGTCATTTCCCCTCAATTTTTTTATAGGAAGAAAAAGGCCCAGAGAAGCATTATGCAATCAAGTGCTGAGATGCACCCAGGGCAGCAGAGCTCAAGAATAGGGTCTTTCATCATTTTAGCACCTATAATGAGAACAAAACGTAGATGGCGCCTATGGGCTTGACTCTTGGAAAATACACGCAAAGGATATTTTAGAATTTAATGGCAGCAAGTTGGGGTAAGCAAATATGTCAAATTCAAAAAGGTAATAAAAGACCTATAGTCATACTAATGCATAGCAGCATTCCAAGAAGGCTCAATATGTACCATAATTTAAACTGAGCTCTAAGAAAACCACAGTGAAGCTAGAGAGTACAGGTGCTTTACAGTATAATGTGATTATAGCAAGTGACCAACTGTACTTTTGTAACAGTAACAGAAACTCTATACACTCCTCATGCTTCTCTTTTGTTTTCTCTTGCCAATAAGGATCATTTTGTAATACACTGTTCAGAAGATATCGCTTAAAAGAAAAATCCACATATCATGTCCACCATCTATTCTACAACTAGAAAATACATGTCATATTGTTGTTCCATGTTGGTTCGTGGGAAGTGGTACCATGCAGGAGGAGTTTGTAGGTTTTGCACCTCAAAAGCAGCAAACAACAAAATGTGATGCAGGGAAGAGGCGAAATGGTCTGTTTTAATTGAAGTGAATAGAGCACAGGCATTCTCCTGCCTTAGAGATCTGCCTGCAAGTGACTCCTGCTGCTGTTTTTGACTTGAATGCATGACATAAGCTGCATGCAAGACCAGGAATTGCTTTCCCTGCTCCAACCTGGTATGACCCCTCTCTGATTGCTATCCTGCCAGACAGCATGGGAAGCACTGAGAAAGAGGAAGGCACGCAAACCGCAAGATGATGCAAGAATAAATTGCACAAGAAATATGTATTAAGAATTTCTAGTCCCTCTCAGAGATCAAAGTGGCATCAAATGATATTGAAAAATAATTGAAAATGCAGAAGCAATCGGTGTTTGTTTGTTTGGTTTTTACAGAGCAGATAAACAGCATACAAAAATATCAACTAATAAATTTGAATGTATTATAAGAATTCCAGAAGAGATGCAATGTCTTCTTGCATGAGAGTTGATGTTAGACCCTTCTAAAAAGAGATTAACAGTAGGTCAGGGGCAGGATATCCCTTAACCACGTGCCACAGGCTTCCTAACTTGCTCTCCTGAAGCAAACCTGGAACTGGATGGACTCCCACTCTGATCTGCAAGGGTAATTCCTACCCAGCCCCAGGCAGAGTGCCAGCAGCTACGGGCGACCTCTTTGCAGAGCCTCGCTTGTATATATAAATCTTCATCTTAAGTACACCCATTATTTCCGTTCTAAATTGCTCTCAAATCAGGCATGCAAAAGTGTCAAACTGAGATGGTGGTTCTGCAACATCGATAAATGCAGCTTGAGGCTGACATTAGTAAATTAATCTCTTCTGATCAAAATACTTACTTTCTTGTAGTAAAAGACTTAACAACTAACCTAAAATTTTTGGAATACCTGGCAGCAATATGTGTCATTTGGCAGCTTGATCCCCTCTCTCCCCCTCTCTGAGGGCTGAAATTAGGCTAAACAAAATGGGAGCAAACTGACAAAATCATTATATGCAACAATTTCAAATGTAAAGCAGAAACCTGAACTAGGTTTTTTCTGTGTATTGCACAAGACTCACTGCAATTCTACAAAAATATATAACACAAACCCATTAATACATAAAACCCCATATATATGTGGATTTATAGCTCCACAGTAACTGAAAAGCCTTGGATTGATGCAAATGAGGAATGCAGGAGTTATTTTAATTATGTGCACTTTTCCGCCTGGTTTCAACAGATTAAGCCTTATAAAAAAAAAGTGAAATTCTTTAACCAACACATAAAAAAAAGTCTCTTTTTCCTACAAAAGAAAGCCATTAAAACTCTTCTTCTAATTCAATCAAAAATTTCAGCTCTGACAATGCTAAGAACAGCACACTTCAGATCTTTTCCAATTTCCTAAGCTATCACAATCAATTTTTTTAAGACCTGGAACTTATCCTAATTAAGATCTTTGCTTTGATATCCTGAGAATGACCTCAAGGATTCATTCTAATAAACAGAAATGATTCCTGGTAGTCTTCAGTCCTCATAAGCTTTGCAGCAAAAATCAGTTAACTCCTTCCATGACAAAATAACTTGTCGTTGATCATTCCATCCAAAACTGTATCTGTAACACATTGACATAGGCTTGAAAAGGAAGATGTGGGTTGCTCAAATGAAATAAAAGTTTCTCAGGGAGAACTCTTTTCAATGCCAATTTTGACAAATAAAATGAATCAGCCTCCTCAGTGGAAAGGAAAAAAAACACATTTGAAATTAAATGACACCTTGCTGAAGTAGGTATCCTGATTCATGTCCTCAAAAGACTACAGTGACACAGTTACCTTTACAAGCTCAAGTCTTCTCATCTCACGCAAGCGCCCACCAAAGCTGACAGTGAGATTTTTACTGATTTCATCTGGAGCACCTTTGAGTAAATTACAATAGTGGAGATGTTATGCAGCTCTGAAGAGTTACTTATAAACTCCTTTCTTTTTGTTTAACAAACCTGTGGTATCCACCCACCTTAAATTAACATTTCCCAAAAACTTTGCATAAAAAATTCACTGGTTACCTGCTATAACAACACTTACTGAGGGGCTGCTCAAACACCAAACAATTCGGCCAGCAAGGTCATGGGGTTCCCGTCTTCCAAAATATTCACACCCCAAGGGACCATTGTGCTGAGCAACCTGCTCCAGGTGGTCATGCATTGAGCAGAGAAAGTAGAAAAAATCTCCAGACCTCCAGAGGCCCTGTCAAAACTCAGGTCTTCTGTGATTATGTGAAAAATATTCATGAATTATAGAGATCACTGCACTGCAGTATGCAAAACATCACATTAATTTTAGTCTGCATGTGGCTCATTAATAACTAATTATAATTCAAAATACAGGCAGATTTCATAGGGAAAAAATCCATGGTCACAGGAACATCTTCACCCTCCCCACCAAAAGATTCTTTATAAGAAGTTACTCCACGCAGTTAAAACTTCAGTTTGCTTTTCATGCATGCAGGAAAAAAGTCAACACTGAACTAGGCTTTGTCAAACATCTTGTATATGCCACTGGAAAGGATAAGGTCATATTATTAAATAATAAATCTTATCTGCTTTTACAGATTCCAATATATTACTGGGAACTGATATGAAAATGGGAGTGCTTTGAGCCTCTGTTAATGAACCACGCTGCTGTGCTGGGTCAGCACCACTCTCTGCTTTAGTGAGCTGATTTTTTCCTCTTCACTTTAAAAAGTAAAACTCAAACAGCCTTATTTTAGAAAAGAAAGACAGGACAGCACTAAGGAATCAGGTTTTTATGTAATCCCCAACTCCCAGGTTACCACCAGGGAGCACACAAATGTGCTAATGTGAAAAATCACCTCCATTTTCTGCTGCCTCACAGAGAAAAGCAATTTTATTCTGAATACTCTCTCAACTCTCGGACAAGTCCAAGTTCACAAAGGGACAGCAGTATATTCATCAACTGAGTAGAAGTGCCAGAATGGCTTCTAGCAGATACCATGAATCTCATGGTTATAATGTATTGGGGAATGAGGGCAATGCAAGGCTTTTTTACTCACTATTGCTTATTTTTTATGTCTATCTCAGCAACAAACATAGTCTTTTCTCCAACTTTGCATTCAGTCACTGAATTCCCTTTTATAATCATCCAATTTCATTAGTGACAGTTACATAAATATTTTTTAAATAAGTAACTTAATTGTCCCTTAGAGAAACAGGTCTTTCAAATAACCCTGCAGATACTTTTTCAAATGCTCAAGCCATTGATCTCAAAAATGATTTGTAAAAAATTTGTTATAAAGTGGAGAAATAATTGCATTTTTGTAATGGCTCATAGCATAAGTCTGTAATGAGACTCTAAGAGACAGAAATCCACCAATTCCATGCAAATGTTTGAGGCAGTTTATCCACTGGTCAGAGTTGTGATCTTCAAGCTCATTTAGTGGGGTAATATACATTAAGACACAAAGCAGAAATTTATCATTGAGATATGGTTCTATACCAGCCCATTCATATTCACGTCTGTCTCCAGGGCAGTTCACTTACTACAGCTTTACCATACTCATGTAGGTGAGTCTGACAACAGGAATGGAAAAAACCAGCACCCACTTAGATAATAAAAAGCTCAAACCACCAGCCAAGTCAACAATGAGGTATAGATTTCCTTCCCACACTCCAGCAGATTAAAACTCAGATTGGTTGAAATCCATTTTGAGATTTCAGCAAAACCATTTATCTGTGTTATGCACCCTGCTGTCTTCCCATCATGATTTCTCCATGGTCTAAAATTAGGGACAGGAAAGGGAAGATTTCTTTAGGTCTCCATGGAGCACACAACAGAGCACGTAGAGCCCTAGAAGAAAGACTGCAGAACTGGGTGTCCAGCTGCAATATGGAAGGGAGCATTACTTTGGCCACCTGGGAATTCCTGAAAAACACCACCATCTCCATTGACCATAAAAACATTAAGAGAAGGATCTTTCAGTAACTTCTGAACACCACTCAATCCATTTGGTATGAAGTCAGGGTAGAATTACTCTTCAGTGAATTCAGATCCTTGACTAAAATTATTACTGGTATAAATTAATACTGATCTAAGGTAAATTAACTTCCACTAAGAGTAGATGTTCATGCATGTACATACAATAATGTTCATGCATGTTCTTCCCCCATTCCAGGTATATTATTTTGTATTTTTAAGCTGTTTTCTCTGCATCGGTAGTGTCTACAACAGTTTGACCAAAACAATTATACAAAAGTTAACGAATTGTTCTTACATCAAATGCCTTAAAGTATTTGGGGATGGAAACATGCCAAACACAAAGTGCGAATGCAATTTATCATTACTACTACAGCCACAGCTAAATCCAATAGAAAACAAGGACATGGTGCTATGACATCTGTAAGGCGCAACTTTCCCAGCACCTTTTATTCCCCCATTTCCATAAACAGCTCTCTCGCACACAGATCACCTACTAATCTCATTTCAAAAGAAAGGGCACTGGTCATAAAAATATCGATATTTTTACTTTTACCACCACCACCACCACAAACAGTCAAACAAATAGTCCTGGACTAAATAAAGTACAGCACATGCAACACTCCAAGGTAAGTGCTTCATATCTGTAAGACATTGCTTAGATATTAATGGGAATTTTACATTTCTAAAACTCAGGAGGAAAGTCTTTACTGAGGAAGCTACTGCTGAAATTGGAGAGGATGTATGCTGGCTGTGGCTTGTATTGCCACAACTGCGCAGAAATGGTGTGTGCATGTCTACCCCAGCCATTCTGAAAGAAGTTTTGTAACACAAATGTACTAGTATTTCACCATCCCTAGAAGCATTGAAATCCAGGTTGCTTTGAGAAATCTGATCTACCATGATCTACCATGGCAGGGTGGTAGGAACTAGATAATCTTTAAGGTCCCTCTCAACACAAACAATTCTGTGATTCTTTTTCCAACCCATTTTATCCTATCATAACATAGTGATGAGATAGCTTAAAATCCTTATCTTATGTAGCATTGTGTTAAAGGATATTCTTTTTTAAGTAATAGTATTTTAATACTTCAGCAGTTACCTTTCATTTTTCAGAGTGGCACATTAGTAAAACACTGTTTAAAAAAAAAATCAATCCGTCCGGCACAGTATCTTCCACGTTATATAGAACATTCATATTCATATATCACACACAAGGATGTAGGGATACATAGATGTCCTTTCAGCCTGAAAAGGCTAAAGGAAGAGAGAAAATGCAGACTTTGCCAATTCTGGGATAACACTGAACTTCCTAAGTGAAAAGGAACAGAAGAATAGTTACAGCAACCTTGGCAGAGAAATTCTCAAAATGGATGAGGAAGATCTGGAACCAATTTTACTTTTGCAATGTTCTGTCTTAAATAGCATCCATGTCCACCCACAGTACTAGCACAGCTGAATTTATGGGTACTCCATAGGTAAATTTTAGCTCACCTCTTTTTCAGGTCATTTGGTCAAGATTTGTCTTATTAGATAATGGCTAATAATAAAAGGCTTTATCATGGCAAAAAAACCAAAACCCTGGCTTTGTAGTTTACAGAGATTGGTGATTTAACTATTGAGATACAAATATGCTTTTGATTCATAGTGTTAAGGTCGGAACCAAGATATACAGTAAGTGAAGACAAAGATGCTTGGCTTTAGAAACAGGTGCAGGCGCATCAGTGAAGTAGGCTCTGCAAGTTGAATAACATGAAATAAAACAGCCAGCCCAAGACCAACTAAGTGAGAGGGAAAAATAAAGTGTTTCATCATTTGTGAAAGGCTAACTACAGATGTGAAATGGTTAAACAATTCTCAACTATTATAATTTCTTAGGGCATCAAATACAGAGCAAACTAAAGAAAAGTATAATCATTAATTCCATCTTTGAGTTAAATTAAGTAATTTCACAAATGAAGTGGATCAAAGAAAACCAGTGAAATTGAGGCTACGAGGTGACAAATGCACTGGCAGAGAGCAGCAGATATATACACACTACATCAGCTACATCTTCATTTTTAAAGGACACCACGTAAGAACTCCTTCCAACCCTGGAGCTTCCCACATCCTGTGTCAGCGCTGGCCGACAGTCAGGGAGGCCCAGGCAGTAAGTTGCAGCTGATCCACCAAATCTGGTTAACTGGCGACATTGCCATGTCTCAGCTCTAAAATATTCCACAATGAAGAATGATGATGTTTTGCCTCAAATGCTGAGACCCTGAAAGTGGCCATTTCCTCCAAAAGGTTTGTGAATTGCCATCTTGGGTGTCTATTACATGAGTTATATCAAAAGTAAAGGGTATTCACGTACTTCCTTTAACTTATTCTCAACTTCAGCACTACCATCATTCTAAATTTGAACTATAGCACTTCAGCCTAACAAAATCTTTGTTCCAAAACAAAGGTTTAATGCCTCAAATGAAGGTCATAACTATTTGCCTGACTCTAACCTAGATTCAATATTTTCTCCATGTGATTTGAAAAGATCAGAACAAAGGTTCTAGGGTATATCATAAAAAAAGAACCAGATATCTCTGAGACATCTGCCCTTTACCCAAGCCTATCTAATCTTCACTGTGCACAATAATAAGTTATTAAATTAATATTCTGTGATAACAAAACCAGAATCCTACCTTAATTTTTGGACAATAATCTGAAAATATTTGCCCAGAACCAAAAGCAAATGAAAGAATAAGCAAAAATTGGATTCACTCTTTCCCAGAAGAAATAGGTTTTTTAAATGTCATCAAAACTGCTTACTGCAGTCAAGATGAAATACCAGCTCCTCCCAAATTATTAAAACAATTAAGCATCACATAATTTTTAGTAATTAGACTCAGAAACATTCCTTAAAGACTGATTTGATTCATTATATATAACACATTCTTTCTTCTTACAAACCTTATTTTTTCAGCCCTAAGGAAAACTCTAAACAAGTACTAGAGATAGCGAATAGTGCTTTCTAGCATCTTGAATCTAACTTCCAGTCAGAGAGCAAAACAGTGCCATTAATATGCAACAGTCTTCAATTAAACCCAGATTAAAGAGTGACTCAATATCTGAGAAAAACCTTATACATACTTGATTGACACTGTATTGAACTCGGCAGACTAAAGAAAGAGAAGATGCTGTGGAACAGGCAATCATATTCTATCCAACTGAGCTAAAAAACTAGACTTTTTTCCAGCCACAGGCATAGCTGTAAGGGCAGCACAGAGCAGATCAATGAGGTGGTTTACTGAAACAGACCAATTTCAGAGGTGACCTATTTGACATCTCTTTCCAGCTCATATGTGCTTCTTCCTCTTCTATCACACAGAAAATAAAGCTTTCTTCTATGACTGACTAGAAGCTTCAGATACGCAAATCAAATAACACTAGGGAAGGGTTCTCTAAAACCTGGTGAGAACCCATAGCTATTTCTCACACACAGTCTCTTTGTAAACGTTCCTTCGGTACAACTGAAGAGCACGTAAGGTGATGAAAGCAGTTAAATTCTTTTTTCCTCATCTCAACAGCACTCCCCTACCTAACAGATTGAGGAGCTGGTGTCTCTCACTCAGTCTGTCCTGTTGAAGCTGCACCAGTTTATACAGACAACTTGGAGAGAACTGGACAGTCCGTTGCACAGAACCCGGGTCTCCAAAATGCTGGAAAAAATCATCAGTCTCTCTATATCAAGTATTCAGCCAAATTAATATTTAATTATCTGAAACAAGTAAAAGAGGGACAGCAGGAGAGGCTGAGGAAGAGGCTGACAAAATCACCTGAGGTTTTAAGGGAAAGCTGTGGTGCCAGGGAAGCATCCATTTCCCAGAGCTCGGGAGATTACCCTGTCTTATGAGGCTCTTGCTAGCCTAAAGTAGGCTACTACATCTTGCTTTGTTTGGGGAAAAATATTTTTGTAGTCATAAAAAAAATTTTGTTCAACTCCAGACCCAAAAATTATTTGCAAAACTGGTCTCTCGAGCAGTTCAATTATTAACAACATCTCATTATCCAAGTGTTTTAATTAACCAACCTTCAAAATTAGAGGAAAATGAAGTAATAACCCAACCTTAGAGCTAGAATTGTTGGCAGCAAGGTTTGGCAAAGTGTTGTAGATTTGTTAGGGGTTTGTCAGAGATCAGCTGCTCAGTTGTCTGTATGTTGCCCCTCTTCCTTTATTTAAGAACAAAAAGTAAGGAAGTATTAAGTATTTTCAACATGGTGTCCAAAATCATTAGCAGTTGCTTTTGCCTGTTTTTCAGTAGCTCAGCAGTAGAACTGCCTTTCTGGAGCACCCAGACACACCAGTGTTAGGGCTGGGGATGGAGTGACATCAGGTCTGATGCAGTTTGGCAAGTCCTATCTCAGGACTGAATCTAGAGCAAGGTAGAGCAACAGAGCTGTGACTGCCTGGTTGTACTTCAGTAATAAAAATTGTATGTAAAATCTCTCAGGCATTGAGAGATCAAAGGTTGTGGAAAAGAGAAATAAGATTAGGAACAACCTGAAGCATGACAGAGAAGATGCTGAGCAGTAGAGGCTGGAAGATTGCCTGAAACACCAATCCCAAGACACCTGCAAGTTATGCTGAGATAGATTTAGTCAAGTATCAACAAGGTAAGGCTGCTCTGAAGAGCTGCAATGCATTGCTACTGGCAGACCATAATATTCATATTTTCTGTTGAGACTCTGGCAAGGCACTTTTGTGAAGACAAACCTACAAATACAAACAACAGGCAGGCTGACTAAATGAACTCTCGTTCATTTCAAATGGATGTTACAGTAACACCTGCACCAAGGTGCTGATTCAGCACTGAAACCACAAGGGTGGAATACAGCAATGTATTTCATAAATGCACTGATATCATAATCCATCAGGTAACTGAGCTGGGGCCTGCAGTTCTTGCCCTTGGAAGCATCTGCCTGCACCAGAACAAAAGCCTCCCTTTTATTCCTAAAGAAACACTTCTTGCAATTCTGTGGAGAAATGGTCCAAGTGAGAGTGAGCAGGCAATGACCTGCCTGTGACCGCAGATCTCCCCTAAAGAGGATCTCTAAAGGTGGGGATAAATGTTGTAGTCTCCTGGTGTTAAACATAAACACCCCAGGGTGGAAACCTCTCCCAAACACTGGAGGAAACAAAAAAACCAAACCAAACCAAAACAAACCACCAAAACCCAACCCAAACCAAACCAAACCAAACCAAACCAAACCAAACCAAAAACAACAACCCCTCCCAAAAAACAAAAAAACCAAACTAAAATAAAACAAACAACAACAAAAAACACAAAAAACCCAACCAAAAAACCCCAAACCAAACAACAAAAAACAACAAACCAACAAACAAAAAACAGCCCCCACAAAACCAAAAACATAACCAAAAAGCCCAGACAACAAACCAACAAAAATCCCCCCACAAAAAACCAAACAAAAACCCCAAAACAACAACCAATCAAGCAAACAAAATGAAACAACACCAAAAAGGAGTGTTTTGTTTTTCTAGTGATTAAAGAGATGTAGGGTGCAAAATCTACCTGCACCAACAGAATTCCAACTTTCGGGAGGGAGGATCCCTTCATACTGCCAAAGCCTCTCACTACAGGATACATAAGACCTATTAGTGACAACAGAAAACCATTAACTACAAAAATGGGGGTAACATTCAGAAAATTTGAACAAGTAGAATCTGTATGGCCCACAAAATCACTGTACCAAAGCGACACTGGCAGTTTCATAGCAGGCTGCAACTGGCAGAAAGGGAAAAGGGCAAAAAACATCAAAATTTTGAGTTTAAAAGTTTACCCTATATCACCTACTTCCCTTGTTCTCTTTTAACCATTTAAGTTAAAAAAAGAGTTCATTTTACTTCATGTTTGAGTTCCTGATTCAGCAAGTTATTTAGTTTAATACAATGTCTTCACCAACCTATGCTCTTGCTAAATGAAATTTTACAGATTAATATTACACCAAATTCTCTCAGGTTTTTATTGTGGATGAAGCATGCAGAGCAGTAGCTTTAGATTGTCTAAAATCCCAGCATTTCTATTTAAGACTATTTCAGTTTCAATACAGTCTCAAATTTCCATCTTTCAGGCTATGTCTTAAGCTGAATTCTTTTAGGTACTTTGAAGAAATTGATTTAACCACCTTTGCATGAACAGTCAAAACACACTTTTCCCAAAAAAAAATATGATAAAAAAATCTTTATGTTCAACTTCTTTGGTACTGGAACAGCTGGGAGCTGAAAAATGTTATTTTTCTGCAAAGTAGCCTTCAGTGATAAGTAATTAAGTTTTCCAGTGAACAGTATTTTGATTCAGTAAGCTTTTTGAAACTATTCATGGAGAATGTGCAAAACTTTTAAGAATAAAAGTGAAAAACTAAATCAAATTTCCCTGATTTTTCTCAGGGAAAAAACAGCATACTGGACAGGCAGGTATGATATGATAAGTTAGTTCATGCTACCTTGTGCCTCCAGCCTCATTTTCTTACTCCTTATATGCAGGAAAGAAGTCACTGACTGGAAATCATGCAGTGCCTGACTTAAGACAGGAAAAAAAAATGTCACCAAGAACATGGACAAAAAAAATTAAAATCTGCATTTTGCCTCAATCCTACCCATGTGTTTTGATAGTTTCCTGTTCAATTCAAAAATCTCTTGTGAGACAGGTTTTTTGGCTGTTTCTCAGTTTGTCTGGTGCTCTTTCTGGAAGGATTTTCATTGTTTTTAACTCTTAGGGAGGAGGAACTTCCACAGTGCAGACATTCATGTTTTCTAGATTGGCAGTGAGTAATATTTAACTTTATGCCTCTAAACACTTTATTTTGCTTACTATGTTTTTCTGTACACATATTAAATAGGAAGACACTTCTTCTCTACCTCTTCCTTCCCTCCATCCAAAAGACAGAGGAGAAAAGAACATACCTCCCCACTAAGAATTTATCCACAGAATGTCCGGATGCATCAAATGCTCATCAAAGCAGACTCACAACCGTAACCTGGCTCTGTTCATGTCCAGACACGTCACTGTGGAACAGTTACCAGTTAAAGCCATGGCAAACCACTACAAATCTAAGCTGTTATTTATCAATTAAGGGGTATAAAACATTAGAGGGAGCTTCCCCAAGAGTCTAAGTCATTCCTCACTTCCCAAAAGTGCCTCAAACTTTTAGGCACTTCATTTGGTTCAAGCAAGACTTTAAGCAAAGTTTTGGGGCACAAGGGACACATAAGTACCTCACCCTCAGGTTCCTGATATTTTTGCCCCATTTATTTCTGACACCAGAGCAGAAGATGTGACCTAGATCATGCAGTATTTATAAAGAAGGTTTTCTCGGGTCTCACTGCTTTTCTCTTACAGATTACCCAGGATATTTGCCACCATGAAAACCTGAAATAGAACTGGGAGATAAAAAAGGTTTTCCTCCCATCTTACAACTTCAGGATCTCTAACCTCCATGGTAAACTTAACAGGAGGAGAGAAAACAAATTGAAATGGGCTTTAAAAAAAGGTTGGGGAAAGAAAGGAGAAAAGATGTAACACATATGGAAACTTTGGTGGTTTGGCCGACTCCCAGGAAGACTCGCCTCTTCAATTCCTCTGAATTGCCTCAGCTTCTTCAGAAGTCCTCCCATGTCACAGCAACCAGTCATTCTGTCCTACTCCTGTCACCTCAGCTGTGCGGTGCTGGTGTAACTAATGGAGAGGATGACCTATCCCTTCTCACAGGTATCATCAATAACGTCATGTCAATGCAACTCTTGTGTTTATCATATTGATAAGTGGCCACAAATCATCATTAGAAGGGTAATTCTTCCAAACTATCTATTCGTACTGAACACTTCTTAACTTCAAAGAAACAATCCTTCAAACCTGGGTATTAACATTTTACACTGTTCTTTTATATTTTTAATGGTTCTGAATAGAAAAATCCATAAAATATGTTTGTTCATGGGATATGCCTTGCAGCATGTTAAATAACCATATTTGCCTCACTTAAGTATTTAGAATACTGAAAGAACTCTGACATAAATATTATCCATGTTGCCATACAAAATGCTGCCTTATAATTTAACTGTAGCATCACAACTTTAAAACAACGTTATTTTCTGAGTAAAAGTCAACATGTTATGCCTACATGCAAAATATGTAAATATGTGAAACATACTTGGTTACTCTAGCTGTACCTTTTCCTGAGTCCAATACATAACCAATAACAATACATAACATTATGTTTTAAGTACATTTAAACATAGACCTAAAGAGAAAATTAATGTGTACTATGATTTTTAAAGGACAAGGGAGTTCAACAACATATGCAACCACTTATAAAAACCAAGCGGGATGGTATTTTTGAAACAGTTTTGCTTTGGCAATTTTATGCTCACTTAAATCATAGTTTCACCTCTTGCTCATTGGGAAACTTCCACTCTAGAAATAAAGCAAACTGTGACAAAGGCTTCCTCTGTATTTCAAATTTCACTAAATCTTACAAAAAATCCAGTTTGAAAAAAGATCTTTCCTTTGTTCCCAGTCCTCCCTTGCAGATTTTCATGTTAGGGCACAGTGACCTGACAACAAAAGAGAGTATCAACTTTTTCAAACAATATTTTGGACACAGCAGAATAGGAAAGCAAGGAAATTTAGCCTTAAGGAAGGGGGAGAAAGCAGAGGAACAAACTATCTAAGGATGTTAGACCACATTAAGCATTCCATTAAAGTTTACAGACTGACATTAACAAAATCAAGTTAACCCAGAGTTAAACATAATAAATATTTCATAACAGATCCTATGTATTTTGATACTGCAAAACTGCTAAGTAGGATTGCTGCCATCAGGAAAGCTCTGGAAACACTGGGGCATGCAGTAGACAGGCAGCAGCATGGACGATTTGAGAAGTTTTGAGCACACCAAGTACCACCAAAAGTATTTTGCAGAACTGGAGAGGGTTCAAAGACTCCTGAACTGTCCAGAAAACCCCCCATGAAAAGAGACTGAAACCACGGGGATCATTTACCTTGGGCCCCATCTACATCACACATGGTTATGTGCAATGAAGCAGAGCAAATCCAGCTGTGCCCATGCCTGTGTGGTGCTGCTGCTCGGCTTTTGGCGTGCCAGCTGGCTCATTTTACACTGATTTAAAGTATTGGTGCACTCATATGTTGGAAGGGAAGATGCAGAACAAGTAAGAAGATTGAAATACAGAGTGGTGGATTAATATAGAGAAAAACAAATTGTGGCTTTTTTTTCCCTTTTTTCATATCGCCGTCAACAGTCTTAGAAATAACGTAAGATTGAACTGAGGAACTCCCCATTACAGGACAGTTAAAAAATAAATTTACATGACTTAGCCTTCTTGCCAAAGGTTTCAGTAAAGCTTGAATTTTCTTAATATTGAATGAGACAATATTTACATAAATTCAAAGTTTAGATGGGAGTTCTGAGAATGAATCAGGGGTAGCGGGAGTTTCTCATGGAGGCTAAAGAATTGAAAATCTTCAATCATGCAGTTGCAATGTTTGCCTGAATACAGCAAGAAACAATAAATTCGATGACATTTCTGAACAGAAATGGGACAGACTGCTGACTGTTTCTCTTTCACATTTGAACATGACAAGCACATCCATATGGGCTTGTTCATTCTTAGTAAAGATTATTTTTTGTGATGCTTATTCATGAAATTGCAACCTGTAGCATGTTCCTTATGTCTTTCTTACTGTGCTTGACAATCACTTTCATTCTCTATATTTTTTTACTGAGACACCTCAATGGACTGGCATGATATTTTCAATCATAATTTCTTTTCCTTCAAAAAACTTAATTAGAACTCAAAATAGTTGATTTTTAAAAAAATAATGTGGCCTGCATAAACCTACCCTCTCCCAAATCTTTCAAAATGGAATTGCAAATCTATCCATCATTAGAATCACCATGCAGTTAAAACTCCCAAAGTTTTCAGCTGGATCAAAATATTAACTGTTAACACCCAACTCCAGTGAAATGGGAGCCTGTAATGCCAAAACAGCAAGACACTTCTGGCTACCCTACTTGCAGTGGGTAAAACAGCAGTAAAATGTGATTAATCAAGGCAGTTAAACTGCTGCATCTTCCTGTGGTCCTTCAAAAATTATTCAGAGATAAAGAAAAGCTTTTCCCTGCCTGTAAGATCAGATTTTGAGATTGTAATGAACCTTCAAAAATCCCATATTCTGCCAACTGCTTTGTCACAACCTGTTTCTACTTTAAAACCTTCTGTCTATCACTTTCCTACAGTAAGCATGGATTTTATATGCATTTTAGAAAGCTCCCCAAGCACCGGTTTTGCAAGATTTCTAAGATTCAGACAGATTTGAAACAGTGTGTCCTCGACTATGAGCATTGCACCAACCTCAGAAGTGTCTTGCATCATTCAGGGACAAATTAAAAGCGGTATGATTATGAAATTTGCATTTAATTATTAAGAAATGTAACTGCTACTGATTAAAAAAAAAATTTATTAAATGTTGCCAGTAACATGAATAAAAGCAGAGAATTATTGAAACTATTACTTAAAATCTGACATTTTAATTGTGTTCTGTGGCAAAAGATAAATCATCAAAAATATTAAGTGTAATAATTATTGAGAAAATAAGCTTTCCCATGGTAGTCTCTTAAATGACTAAAGCATTCATTAAGATTTTTCTTTGAAACAAATTCTCTGTTAAACCTTTCTTTGTACTTCTTTATCAACTTAACATATAGAATTTCACACAATGCCTTGACAGTGTTCTGAAGCATCACAGCCAGGGAAGAATGAGGACAGGGCTTTCTTTTATATTTAAAGTAGTTGTTTAAGAGCATGACATGATCAGTTAGACACAGTCCCATGACTCAGTCACATCCCTTCTCACTGGTTTGTATTTTATGTCCTGTCACCATTAATAAGCTTTTCTAACTCCCCCTGTACAATACTCCTTTAGGAGAAAGTTTACTCAGAAGGCACATAGTAAAATAATTAAAAACACAAACATTCCTTACAGTCCTCATCAGACTTAACAGTGTTTTCACTAAGGAGGTCGAAAAGTGCTGCTTCTCATGTGCACAATGATCAAAACAGAGACATATCTGGGCAGGAGATTTACACACCTATACCAAGTAATACCATATATATATACCATCTAATGGGAAATATTTAAAACTAATTAAAAAACCAAAACCAACCAACCAAAAAAACACAACAATACTCAGCCAAAACCAACTCTTCCCCCACAAAACCCACCCAATCCAAATTAACGATGCTGCCTAAGATGGGTACTTACATTTTTCTTCCCCAAGAATACACCACCACAAATACGTGGCGTTTCTTCTGCAGAGACAAATAATCTTTTGACAGTAATGTTCTTAAGACACAAATGAAAGACAAAGAAGTAAATGTTAAGCTAAATTCCCTTATTAATTCACACCAGAACTCATTTGATGACTCGCACTCCCCACTGGAAGCCAAGCATCCCAATGTCTCTCATCAGCATCTGTCTAAAAAAGCTGGCAGCAGTTTAGCTCAGTTTCCTACAACCAAAATTCACAACCTGGTTGCCATAAGCAGCTCACCAAAGATGCCTTAGCCAGTGCCATGGCAAACGGATGAGCCGAGGAACTTCTTTGGCAATCCAGCGAGACAGGATCATTTATGAAAAAAGTATGGACAACAATAACAGCACAAACAGTGATACGAGCAGAAAAGACACTCCAGTCATTCAGAGCATAATTTCTGGAGGAAGTGGTGAACTATAAAATCTGGCAGATTTGGACGATCACCTGTCAAAAGGGGTGTCTTGTATCAGAATCCTTACCCATACCAAAACATCCCCAACATCTTGCAGGTGTATTTTTTCTGATCCTAAATATGTTTCCGATAAAGGTGAAATGAGACTAAGCCAGTTGCTAATTCAGATGGGCATGTCAAATGACAAGGGCTTTGAAGAGCCAGTGAGCCACCTCTAACACCATAAGAAAGCTTGAATGAACTACTTAATAAACTTAAGCCAAGAAATGAAGGCAAGGAAAGGAAGCTCGGCAAAAGCTGAAAAGCACTTCAAACAGTGACAGATGCAGTTCAGCCCTTACAGAAACATTCTGAAGAGCTACAAGCCTTAAAATTAATGTCTTGGGACAGTCACACCACTGTACCTTGCCCCTAAGGCTACACACAGACTGCCAACGAGAGAGCATACACACATCCACCACCAACCCTGCCCTGTGGCAGGGACCTGTGCCTGGGCCAAGCTATTTGCTATTTCAGTGGAATATAAATCCCACTGCAAACAGCTGTGGAAGGATGCCACAAAAATTGACTGCTTAGGTGATGAAATGGAAGATGAAATGCTGTATTGACAAATGCAAATTAACATGCATTGAAAAAGCTTTCCAGGCTTTATTTACACAATGATAAGCCGTAATTTAGCTACTAGAACTCAGAAACAAGAGATTAGTTTTGTGTAATTCTGAAAAAATAATACCAGCCCAGTGTTTAGCAGAGATTAAGAAAAGCAAGCAAAGAGGAAAAAAATAATATTGCTGCATGTTTCTTCTTTGCCCATTCTTTTCTCAATGTATTTGCTCTTTGCCACTCCTCGAGAGCAGACACAAGAGTCAGTGAGATGCGTAGTCTGACTCAGGGAGGGACACCTTTCTAGTTCTCCTGCTACAAGAACAGCATGATTTGATAAAGGGATTGTGAATTCAAACATTATTAAGTTTACAAGAATTTCAAATGAATAGCAACAGCACTAGATAGGCTATAAATGCTTTCCTGATTGTTACATATTTTATTTACAGGACAAGCCAGATGGCTAAACAAAAAAGATACAAATTTGGAAAGGTTTATTATTGTATATTGCCAGTGCAGGCCTAAAGGAAGCAATTTAAGTTTCAAGGTGCCTCAACACCATCTCTAACACTGTGCTTGTTAATGGTGACCAAAATGAGGACTGTATAATGAGAACAGTTACAGATGTCTTTAAAAGAACTTTTGGCTCAATATAGACTGAAATCAAATCCCACTGAAGTTGACAGGGTGAGGAAACTCTTTTAATGTATAAAAAAACTCAAAATATCCAAAATTGCTACAGGAGACGAGCAACTAAAATGGTAGCAAGATGTGTGGTAAAAGATGCAGCAGTTGTGGACAAGGTTCAGTGGTGGGCTTGGCAATACCGGGTTAATGGTTGGACTTCACAACCTTAAAGGGCTTTTCTAATCCAAATGATTCTACAATTCTAAAAAAACTCCTCAGTGTACAAGTGACAGCAGTGTGTCACCACCAGCTTAATGGTTTCAATCCTGACACGAGGTATTCATGACAACCACAATGAGAATGCGTATGCTTCCTCAGGAATGTTCCTGCTACCAATTCTCAACAGAGGACCGTTACACATCAAATATGATGTAAAACAAATTTTTTTCTTACTGAAGCCACTCCACTGTAAAACCCTTGAGTCACTTCTGTGAATTCTAGACCTCAGGTACACTGAGGGGCAAAAAGAGAAATAAAGTAAAGTAATAAAAATATATATGAGACATTAAATCAAATTAAGAGATATCCAAGAAAAGTACATGTAAAAAATGGAGAATTCCATATAAATTCCTTAGTGTTCAAGAAAAGAGCATGAAGACCAAGTCCTCTGAAAATGTTTTTGTTTGTCATCTTTTACTAGAAATAATGCTGCAAGTGAATCCTAAAACAGAGCACTATCTTCAAAAGAAAATTTGATCAAAGCTTTCTTTTCAGAAAACATCCACTCTGAATATGTAATATTATTTTGACTTTGAAAAAATTTAGAACAATTGTTTAACTTAATTGTAGTGTTAAATGTATTTTACTTACATTTACCAGTGCCCCAAATATTTTCCATCAGGTTATACAAGAAAATGCATATGAATCAAAGAAGTTCTCTTAGAAAACTTCCCAACTGATCTGACTAAAATAATATCTTAGGAACTGAGCTTTTGGTGGATATCTAAAAAAAAAATCAGCATTTTAAAGATAACACGGGAAACAGCTTGCAGTCATCATGTTGCTACAGGTACTATTATTTGTTAGCGCAAGAATTATTTTCTGGCTCCCAATTTTATGGTACACAAATTTCAAATTATGAATCTGAGATTCAACTTTCTAATGTAACAAGAACAAGACTCTGCACAGCTTTACATGATGTTTTGACTGGCTGTTATTATTTTCCTTCACCGCATCTAAACCATTGTAGAGAACGATAACTGAAGCATATTAGGAGCTACAACTGTCAAGACTGAATGAAATAATGAAAGACAAGTTTAGTCCTGCAATATTATCCAGGGGAAAAATAGTTGAAAAGAAAAAAAAAAAATCAAGGAAATCCTCTCACTTTCTTTAAAAGTAGAGTTGCTCTGAAAAGCTATTTGTTTAGATAATCTTCCATGAAACCACACAACTGCAATTTTTGTAGCATATGTAAAATCAAGCACACTTGCTAGGCAGAAGTTAGTCATTCAGAGAGTGCGACTAAGCTTGATTAGCTTTTTGCTGAAGTAATTTCAAAATGTACACTTTTTTTGGTAAGCAATGCTGCCAATGGCTTACTAAAACTGATCGCTAGCTTTGCTGCTATTTATAAGCTTAGGAATGCCATCACAGCCTCTGCTAAACATGGAGTTGGTCTAAACACTAAAGTTAATTTTGAAAAAGAAATATACAAATCTACGGATTAGAACAATTTTTAAAACTTAAAATTCTTTAAACTTTTTAACTTAAAAAAATCAGAATTCTTCCTTTTAACAAAAAATAATTATGTACCAGTTTCCCAGTGACAGATTGATTTAGATATTTTGACGCTGAGGGAGTCACAGTCACTTGGAATGCCTTTATTCAAATTCCACACACCACAAAACATGAAGGAGCCCAGAAGGTTCCCCTGTCAGTCTCACAAAGACAAAACGTGATTTTGTAGATATGGCACTTGATGACTAGGCGATTTTAGGTTAATGGTTGGGCTCCATAATCTTAGAGGTCTTTTCCAATCTAAAGGATTCTGATTCTGTGATGCCAGAATTTCCTTGCATGGATGTTGACGCTCCAATATCCATCTGGGGTAGTTCATTTTCTATTGGAAGGGCCTCTCTTTGCAGCCTTCCTCAGTTTCATTGCCTTGCCCAGAGACATCTGCAAAGCTAATTGCCCTCCCATGATGCAGAACTAAGCCAGCAGCCAGCCAAGGCTGCAGTCATCAAAAACGGAATTTTCTAGCAGGGCTTTCAGTTTTGCTCTAGACAAAAGAATCAGAGCTGGGGTAACATAATATGCTGGTGGCCCGAACAGACACCCCATCGCCCAGATTTGGATTTACAACTAGATTTGACTGAAACCATTCCTTGCTGAGTGCAGAAAACAGAGCTCCTGAAATAGCTGATCTGGCAAGTGCTCTCATTCAGGTTCATCTGGCAGAAACAGCATCTGCAAAATCACTGGGAATTAATAACGCATTCATTGACACTGAAAATGACAGAAAATTCCCTTTTCATTTATTATCCTACCTCTGTAAAACATTTTAAAAGGAGCTGTAATTACCATTGTGCACTGTTGTCAGGAAAGCTAAGATCAAAGCTGCTCTAAAGCAGCCGCAATGTCCCATCTCTCTTTTCCTCTTTGCTAAACAACAAATGTGTGCCTTGAAGTGATTGCTCCACAGCGAGAAGCAACTCCTGGGAATGAATGGCAATGACCTTGTGATGTTTACTGGGGAACTTATCGGAGCTACCACTTAGGTGAGCGCAAGAAAGATTTGATGCAAGCAAACTCAAAGACTTATATCTAGAATAAATAACACTGTACCTTCTAAGATGCCTATGGCAGCCTGGCAAATGCAATCCCTACTTCGGAACTTTATTATGTTCAGAGTGATGCTTGTTTGACAGGGTTCACATCTGATCAGAGAACAGGCAAAATCTCTCCTAAGAGAAATGCTGATGTTAAGCCTACTTCAAATTTTCAAATAAAAAAAAAAGTCCATATTTTTGCCATCAAGACTTTAATTAAACTTCAAACAAAGTGGGTAAAATATGAAAATGAAAGCACACCAACAAAAGGTTCTGCCACTGGAAGGGTTTAAGAAATGCTGGGTGTGTCACTGATCTGCAAAAAATTTAACAAAGCTGTTGTGGGTAAATGACTATAAATGTAAAAGAGTAATGGGACATAAAGAGCTCTAAACAAAACCAGAAACATTGCCTGACTGGATTAGTAATTACAGCTAAATGTGGTTTTGATTCACTGATAATTCATGGGTCTTTTATCTTTATGAATATAATAAGTAATAGGAGCCAGAAAAAAAGATGACAAATGCTAAATATACACTACTATATAATAATAGTAATTTTTCAGTATGCTAAAAATACTTAGAAGGTCTTAGAGCATTTAAAAACAACACCACCACCAATTTCTCCTTTTCTTGAAACCACATTTAACCTTCAGAGTGAATTAGGGCAAGACAAAATCAGCATTTCCTTACTGAGAAAAGATAGGAAAAACAAACTTTTGACAAATTAATGCATTATGTAATTTATGTATTAAAAAATTGAATATGGTATTATTATAAAGTTAATAGCAGGAAAAGTATCAATAAGGAAATTACATATGCAGCATTTTTTTAATTACCTCTCACGCCAGAGGGTAAAGGGGCAAAATGAATCCCATTTTCACTGTTTCATTGCTGTTCATAAACTAGCAAAGCGCAGCTCAAACAAGCTTCACTAACTTATGTGCTGTCTTTTATCTTCTAGTAGCCTCTTTGGTTTGTTGCTTAAATCAAATTACCTGACATGTGAATTATAGATTACTGTTTTGTATGATTATAACAAAGTTGGCCCCACCATGGACAATCAGAGCAGTAACTCACAGGCAAGAAGCGAAAGGAAGGTGATGTGGGAGTTAGTTAGTAATTAATGGCTTCTGATCAGCCAGCTGGATCACTTATTTGATGATCCCTAACTAGACTTTCCCCAAAGATGAAATAGCCAAGAAAATTACTATATACTACATTTCCTATACAACATGGCTGCATAGCAGCCCAATGGTTGCCTACAAGATTGAGCATTAGTCCCTTAACCTCAATTCTGCTCACCTAGGAAACATTCCGAAGTGTCGTTTCACCAAAAGCATATGGCTTAGAAGCTGTGTTTTCCTGGATGAATAAATTAGTGCTAGAATCTCCATATCTGATTCATCATTCTCCTCCATCTAGCTCTGGCTGTCTTACTCAGAAATACAAACAAATGAGACTCAGCATGTTCTTTTCCCTACAGTATTCAGCTGTCAAAGATACTGATCTAGAACATGCATTGTTATTTAACCTTATAAAAATTTTCTACAGTTGTCCTGCCCCTGAACACAAGGTTTTGTTTTTCACTGTGAGTCTTCCAACACTAAGCATATAACCAGGCTTTGTCTTTTGAGCGGCAGCTGCTCTGCAGTGGCATGAGGACAGGAGGCAACCCGAACCCCCAGCAGAAAGGTGAACCCACCCTGCAGTGAGGGCAGCACCCCCTGTCCACACAAGAACCCGAATGTCCATCCTAATGGCAGGACAAGACCCCCAAAGGCGCTTCCCACATGCCATAAGCCATTTCCACAGCTTGCCCCCACTTTGTACCTTCAAAGTTGGGGTTATTCAATAGCACTTCATAAAATAATGTTCCATAAATGCTTCTGGTCTGTCATCTCTGTTGAAAACACTACAACCTCTAGTATTTAAATATAGATGGACTAAAGACTGCATTTCATACCCATATGGTCAGCAGTTAGATGGCATTGCACCGTCATTTAATACAGTAAAACTTTGTGCATCCTAAGAAATGCTAAAGAAAAAACAATATGGGTGGGGATTCATTTCAGTCTCACCTGTGAGAGCACAAGAAAATTCACAATTAGGTTTTGTTCTCTATGAAATGACAATAAAAAAATAAAATACAAAGACTTTATTACACATATATATATATATACACACACACACCTATATAAAATACGTATTCTAATTGCTTAAACGCTTGTGGAGGAGAGAAGGGTTTCAAAAGAATTAGTCCAAAACCAGCAAACTTTGAGCATTGTATTCAAAAGCACTAACGTCAAGTGGCATTTTCTAAATTTCCCCCACCCCTGATATATAGATCTTCTGTGGAAACTTTTTACTTCTTTAACATAAAATCTGCTTTTAAAATCAAAAACCATTAAAGACCAGCAATAGAAGGCCCTAATGGTTAGTGCTTCCATTGAGAGAGAAATAAAAAATACTACAGGGGCTATGCATTATAAGCTTTTTCTCTTTTCCTTATATCTCTTTTGTTGTTCTCTCCTAAAGTCAGAACATGAAAGAAAATATCCTACATATGAGGAGACATCAGCTAATTTTTTTAGGAAATTCACCAGTCAATAGTTATCATAAGCTCTAATATTCAGATGTCAAGCAACTAAATCCTATATTGCAACTGCGCAACTGCTCTTAGAACCAGTTGGCTTTTAAAAAAATATCTGCAATATAAGCCTTAAAGGAAATTCTCTCACATATACTCAAACCATCCTGCAGAAAACAGCAGCTATACAAATTTGCAAGGATTTCAGTCTTTGCAGTGACTGGAACCAATGAAATGTACAGCATATAAAATGAAATGGTTTTGCTTGACAAGGCTGCACATTCTTTGTACAGTGAACCAATTGGGATTAAATATCCTAATTCTCAATCATATAAAACACTATGATGGACAGCTCTGTCAAGCTCATTAATACTAAAGCAGCTGCTGATAATTGCTCCAGGTTTCAACCCCTAATTAAAGCTAAGTGGCTTGATTTGCATATAGTAAACAATAGAAATTTCTTGCAATCACACTCCCAGAGGCCTTATCAGCTTCACAAATACAATATCATTAAAACTTGAACGCTAATTACAGTTAATTTCTCAATGCAAATAGGAGTAATTCACTGGATATTTAGGTCTTTCTTGCTTAGACTTAGCGCTGTAGTTTATCTAAATGCACCCCAGACATTTACCAAAAATAACACACCAGAAGAACAAAACATTCTACTACTCTCCCTTCTCCTTCACATTTAATAAAATGATGTCAAATGTTGTCAAAAGCATTACCATAAATTGAGCAAGGTAAATCAATTAGCCTTTCTCCATTTGTTCTGTTTATCTGGGTAACAATGCAGAAAAAATAAAGCACTGATAATTAAAAATAGTTCAGGCTAAGCTACTGTGCTCAAATTACAAACTTTGTAGTATTGTAAAAAGACTTTACAAAACTATCCTTATTTTAAACTTTGTCTATACAATGACAAAAATAACAACAATGTAGAAATCCGCATCTGTTTGGAAAACACGTAAGATGCAGTAGTGTCTAACAATAACACGCTTCTAATGTATTTGTAATCTCTCCTTCAGCTTCCTGTGTCAACTAAAAGTAAAGAGGGAGCAGGGGAATTAGACATAGAAGCTATTTTCACCACCTGAAATATCAGCCAGCACTCCAGCAGCCTCAAGCCCAGGCTAAGGAAGGAGATTGGTGTGCCAGGCTGCACATCCCTGGGAGTGCAGAGGATCAGGATGTGCACACACCACTGTGAGCAGCACCAGGAGCCGAAGTGAATAAATCCTACTCAAAGAGCCAGCCCTTCTTCCCAGCAGCACGTGCAGCAGTTGGTGTTTGGGACGTGCTGGCACTTTACCTCAGGATTTTCCTATTAGTCTGCTCCAGAAAAGTCTGGGATCCTCTCCCACCTGCTGTATTACAAAACTCTGTGTGGGCTAAAGCGCAAGTTTCTACAACGGAGTGACAAGTCACCTAAGAATACCTCATCCATAGGTACTATAAAAATAGTGGTGCAATGCTGACAATGTCACCGGCTAATTACTGACTTCAAATGTACCAGGGAAAAGTTAGTCTTCTTCCCGCTGCCAGGAAGGCTACATTAATGAGTCAGGTTATGATTTCCATTGACAGTCCCTAGTGTTTTAACATACTTCCACACTACTTCAGCCCACATCAGTTAAGTAACAGGTGGAAAGTGAGCCATTAGGATTCAGAGACACCTGTTACACAACAGCTGCACCATCAGAGAGAAGTAAACTTCACTTCCCGCAAAAATATTTATATATGGATAAGGCCTCCACAGGATGGTCAAGGTACTCCTGCATTGCTTTGAATGGAACCGGCTTCTGCTCCAGCCTGCCCCTGTCCATATCTGCCTATATGCTTTTCCAAGGAATAAACCCAAACTTCTAAGTTGTACCATAAAAATATTTACTTGGTAAAAATCTCACTGTCTTTTCCTCGTTCCCTTTCAGAGAGTCTCCATTTTAATACTTTCATCGCTAGCCTCTCATCCTGCCCTTTTTCATAGAGGATTCAACCTTCAACTCACCTCCCAAAACATCCACGATTTTGTTTCACCTTGACCCAGAATGCATTTAAAAAAAAAAAATTATAAAAATCCAACATTTGCTATCTATTCTGCCTCCTTCCATTTCCAAGGTACCTATGTTCTGCAACCAGATAATTTTTTTAATAGCATTACTCTTCACTCTTTCTGTCAGTGATTCTATAATCACACCCTTCTAGATGTAATTTCCTAATCACTTAAGCATGTCTTTTTCCATGCCGGACATTGCTACAGGAATGTCTCCAAATTCAAAGTGTGCCAAGGTTTTTAACCCCCTCTTATTCAATCCAAACAGGACACAATCCTTTCCCCATGAAGCTCTCACACTCAAGCCTGCCACTCAAATACAAGCTTTCACCTTACTTCACTAGGAAAAAAGTTTAAAATCAGGGCAAGGAAAACAAATCAAACATAAGATCAGGCTTGGTTCTCCATGCACAGTCTCACTTGCTACAATTTATGAATCCAAAACATACCCTGAAACATTCCTCTGCAGTCAGGGCATGTCCTAGGAGGCAGACTTCTGCTCTTAGCTCCCAGTAGATGTCCAACTATTTGCTACTACTCCACTGCTGGGGCTTTGTCCATCACTACTTCTTATAGCAAATGTCAACTGTTAGTTCTCAAAGTATACCAGCATTCTGGTCTTTTAAATTATAACTTTCTATAAGTCTTAAATAATTTTTGTTCTATTGAAGTGATTGGAAGGCAGGGACCATAATCTGTGACAAGCACATTTAAATGGCTTGCAGCAAAAACTGAGGCACTTCTGAAATTAAATCCCAAGTACATGATGGTTAAAACCACAATAAAAATGAAAATGTATAAGAAATTGTGTGAGTTTTTTTGCAAAAACTTAGATTTTTGACACTGTTCTGCTGTAGAATATTATCTCACTTTGATCATTTCCACTGGTGCTGTTTTCTGACATCAACATGGTAACAAGTGATTTACCAGAATATTTACAGAACCTTCCCTTTGCCAGTCTGAGATTTGATTATTACTTGATGGAAGTTGTTATGCCAGCTGAAGTGATTTTGAGTGCTGTGAGTTTATGAGATTTACTTCAGATACACAACATGGGAGTTTGACACTACTCAGCTTCAGCTGAGTCCAGATTTTTCGTCCTCAGTGGCTGGGAGAAAGCACTTATGATCATCCTATTTAAAGTCATATGTTTTCTTTTTTGAGGGGGAGGGGGTGGGTGTTTGGTTTGGTTTTGGTTGGTTGGTTGGGTTTTTTTTGTAAAACCAAGGATTTCCCAATGTGTACATACAATTAATTCCAATGTCTTCAAGAGCCCTTGAAAGGTTTTATTTCTCCTGATAATAACTCAGATGAGGACAGTGTTGTAGCCGCAAGCTACACCATTAAGAGAGCCTGCTGCATTAAAGGTTTAAATTTATTTATTCTTCAGTCTAAAACATCACAATGTATTCTGAAGGAACTTAATAAATATACTAAAAAAGACTTGGGGAAAATAGGAAGGTGGTGCACTGGACATATAGCCTTTATTTACAGACTTCATGCCTCCCAAAATTTTACATAATACACCATTTTTATCCTAAGTGAGCCAACATCTGACATGAACTTCAGCTCATTGGCTCTAAGTCTTTCAGGATGGTGCTTTCCTTGATGCCCACAGAACCCACAGGATTTACAAAAGGGATCTCTTGAGCCATATTCAAAGAAAGAAAAAGAAAAAAAACAAACAGAAAACTGAGAAGATAGAGGCACAGAAGGTTTCCTGAGACCTTTATTAGGCAAAAACTTGCACATGCATTCATAACAGTTAATGCTTTTTCATTAATATGAACCAGTTCTTCCTACTGAATGAGAAAACTTTGGGCTATTAACAGTGCCACAGTTGCTTACTAAGTTTTAGAGGAGCACTTAACTTTGATCAGCTGCCATTTCTCTAATGAAATCCAAGCTCTTTTGCATACCAGAAGATACACAGACGAGACATGCAAACATCTCCATAAAACATTCCCTGCTGACGCTGGTGCTGTCACCCTCTCAGCACACACCAAGGTGAAAAATGGATGCACAACCAGGCAAGCACCAAGTATCTCTCTCTAGGAATAGTTTAATTAAATAACATCACTTGTATGTTCATAATTTCACAAGAAATGGAAAGGTTGTNGATACATACATATATATATATGCTTTTAGGAAGACTTTGACTTCAAACATCTCACCTTCTTAACACTGCCCCCAGTCCAGCTGGAACTCCAAAGGACTGAGCATCTGCTTCTCATTAGCCTCTCCACAATCGTTCATCCAATTTGCAAGTTTGCCTTGGGTAGAATTTTTCAAGCACTTCCCTGCCCTATACTTATGCTGTATTCCCGCCTGAGTATTCCTGCCTATTTGCTCTTCTCCCTTTTAGATTTAACTGCTGAAATAGGTACTGCTCACAAGCCAGAATTACAAGGGAATTGTTACCTTTAACTAACAAAACTTTTGACAATTCAGCCCAAACTACCTAATATTTTATTTGGCTGAAAATGTTCTTATTAAGTCCAGGCTGTAATTTAGGTACTAGTGAGAATTTAACTTTGCATTTCCGACTCCAAGGCCTTTTCTGGAGCCAGTCATTTAACCAGAATCTCCCTGTCCCTTTTGTCACCTTCCATTACTTTCCCAAACTACCTCATAAACACTTGCAAGGTGCATGCATTTGTTTTATAAACCATCTCAGCTCCCCCTCCTCTGCTGGGACTAAGTACAAAGGGATTCCAGAGAATGTCATTTTGTGAAATGATACTTTGCATATTTATTCAGAGAAGCCCTTCACTTGGGGAAAATGCAAGGGCTGGTATTCGTAACAAGAAGATAATAAAGAAAAGTTATTTCATTTATTCAAAGTAGATCTGCACTGCAAAAGAAAGGTATGATGATAAATCTTACTAACACATCCAAGCCACCCAGTTCAGACACTATGGATGGTGTGACTATGATGAAGCCCTTTATGGCCAAGATTCATGAGTATTTAGTCAGAATAGGCTAGGTTATTTCAACCATCTCTGGTTCCTGCAGAAACCCTTCAGATGATGTTGGTAACACTGGTTTAGGCCTTCCAAAAAATAAACCAAACTAAGGCCAAATACATGACAACAGCAAAATATTTCCCTCCCCAACTATAAATGAGGGAAACAGATGTACCACTGAAATGATGCACAATAAATGATGATTAACATCAGCAGCTCCTGCTTTTAAAAACATCGATCATGAGCAATTTTAATTAAAGTGAACAGTCAAGTAGGTGATTTGGCTTAGCATCCTTGAATTTATCAAGTGGAATGTTTCTAATGCCTGATTACAAGCTGCAGTCACTGCCACCATCAGGCCTAAGCAGAATTAGCTGTCATTAATGTCATTAGCTTCTGGGGTGAAATATGATGAATATAGATCATCTTGGATGGCAGCTTTTTCAACTGAGCCACTGTCAGGCAGCATTGCCACCTCACAGTTTTCTAGCAATGTGGTTCTTGGAGCACCAAATGTTTGGTGGTCTAATGAAACTGTACTTTTTTTTTAAGAATGCCATCTTTTAGCAGAGTTTCTCTACTTTATTTTGAATATACCTGGACATGGTGCTACAGACGTGCCTGCTTTCCTGAGAAAACAGAGAACTTCACTGGTGAATTATGAACATTCAGATATTAATACTGCAGCAAAAATTCAGATTATATGCCACATTCCTCATCTCTGTGTCAGGGTAACAGAGAAGGGACATGTTAGGAGGAGATAACCAAATGACAGTCTTTACATATCTGCTGTTCTAGTTGGGCCTGGATACAACTTTGCTTGTATTAAATGCAGCTCAGCAACTTTGATAGTCAAAGACCCGTAAAAATTTGACAGATGGTTCAAAAGGGGTGTAATAATGAAGACACATGAGAATAAAGAACAAAAGGGAGATGGGGAAAGATCAGAAAAATGGATAAATGGAAGTCCTATGAAATTCAAACACTATGAAACACACTTTGAGGGGTCAAAGAAGAGACATACATAACCATTTAAAAGAAACAAAGCCACAAACAGCAACATAATTCAAGATTGCAGTCAGTAATTATATCATATTTCTAACAATGTGTTTCTCTGTTAAAGAAAGAAAATATGGCACCATGGTACATAAATAGGGCAATCAGAATGCAAGGAAGACATGAATTCAGCAGAAAGAAAGAAAAAGTGACAGTTTGATGACTTATATTTGTCTTGAGCTTGTCCTTGTCACCAGCCTTAGTCTTGGTGTATTTGAAAATGGAAGAATAGATAAGGAAAGGTCAAATGGGAATGCTGGCATGTAACAGAAGTGTGAGAAATGCTTTGTACCCTCATGTATTTTGCTTTAGAAACAAAATTCTGATCTGCAATGGTCCCGCTGGAAAAAATGCTCACACAAGGACTTGAGACATAAATGAGAACTGAGTAGGTGATGGAGATTCAAGATGAATATCAGAAACATTAGTGATCCAGAATCATTAATGGCAGCACATCCTCCTTCTGCAAGAGGCAGGCAGGTACAAAGTTCTTTGTATTGCATAAACACTTGGATATTGAGCTTCACAGATGAGACAGTGGCAGGGGGGGAGCGGGGGCACATTTCGATTCCAACATGCCAAAATACAAAGAAGCACATTTACAAAGGCAGGTGAGACAAATCCAGGGCACGCCAAAGTAATGAGCACAGAGACGCTGCACTGAAACAACATCATCTGCTTACAAACTAGGGGGATCAATCCCATCACTACCATGCCAGAAAAATTCCCTGCACAAAACCTGTCTCTCTCTGCTTGACTAATGGACAGATGCGTTCCACAATAAGGAATACCAACAGGTTATGAATATAAAAATTTGTTGGGGATATGTTCTCTCACATTTCTTGTGGGTTCTGACATGCTTTTGGTCTTCCTGTTTTGCACAAGCAGGGGAAAAACTGCCCTGTGGTTATGGAAGTGTGGATTCAGCTGTTCAAGGAGGACATTTAGTGGATAATTCTGCCTGAATGCTAAGAGATCATCACCCAAGGTTTCTGTCCAAACTATGTCAAGTAGTATGAACCAAAACCACTGTCTTCTGGGAGTTTCACCTCTCTGGAAGTGCATGGTTCTGTGCTAAGATTTAATTATAAAGGTTTAATACAGCCAAAATATGTCAAAGGAAGTTCAGAAGGGTATGGCAACTCATAAAACCCAGCAATACACTGATTCATCTCCTTAGAAAAAGATTTACAATGTGGTATTTCAGTGTGAATAGAATCAATAATAATTTTTACTAAGACCACTAGTAAACTAAATGTGCTAAAGCTAATTACAGTCTGCAGAAATGCGTGTTCTTTGCTTACAGCTTTCACTCAGGCAGTCATTTTTTAGGAAAGGCATAACAAGAGCAAATGAAAAATTCATTTACCTGTAATTGTCCCAATTTAAAATTATTCTTTCCCTTAGCAGCGATACCCTTCCATGACAAGCCACAGGAAGTCATAATACAGTAACACATCTTTTATATCATATTTTCCATTACCAAAGCAACTAACTCTATTTGTTACATTTGTTTTCATTTCTGGTAATGAACAAAACTCTAAATCTGAACTGGCAGACACCACTAGGAGTTGATAAGTGAGTCAACTTTGAAAAAACAGGCTGCTAACCTGTTTACTTGAATATCGACTCCTTGTATTTTATATTTGGTAGGAACAGTTTTTCAGATGAGAGAAACGAATATTTCATCAGGATAAATACTGAAGTACTAGTCATATTAGTTACACTATATTATTTCAATTACAGTGGTTTTATACTTTACCTTAAAAGATAACATGACATCATCACACAGGAATAATATTAAAAAACCTCTCAGGTAAGGGTATAAATTTTGTAGCTGACTACTGAACATGGCTTTTTCTTTATGTGTAACTATGATTTAATATACCATTTCTGCATAATGTAGATGGCTCCAAGTGACTACCAGCAATTCAGGAAAAATATATTTAATGAGTTGGCAAATAAGGCTCACAAAAGCATCCCCCTTCTGATTACTCCTCTAAATTACTTTCCAATATATCGATTCTGATCCTAAATAGATATTATACCATAATGAATTATTATTTTTAACCTAGTTAATTATTATGATGACCATCTGATACACAGAATAATTTATGCTTTTAATTGCTCATTTCTTTGCTTCATATTAGCTACGTAAATATGAAAATAACGTTCAAAATGATTTAGTTTTTAATTTGCTATTTGAAAAATTGACTGATTAAAAAAAAAGCAGATACAAATTTCATGCTATAGTTTGTTCTTTGTATAGATAAATTAAGTTAATGTTTAAACAACCCAAATGGGATGTACAGAAGTGTCTCAAAACTATGAGACGAATAAAGCCAGGTGTCAGGGACCTTGGGAGCACCATGCAGTGCTAAAATGCAGCATCACAAGTTGTTGTCCTCAACATCAAATTGCAAGGGAAAAAAAATCTGGTACTGATAAGTCACTATCTGCCAGAAAGCCCTTCTTACATTTTTAGGTATCACAGAAGGTACCTCCAGGAGAAAAACTTGTGAATAAGCAATTTCTAATTTCAGCAGTATTTGAGTCCACTTCTGGTGATGGAAAGAGTCGCTGCAATCAGAGCCAAAAAAAACCCCAAACAAACCAACCCTGTTACAACTATTACAACTATTATTTAGCATTGCTGCTGATGAGAATCCCATGAGTCTTAACAGGGATTGCACTAATTGCCCTTACAGAGCAAATGCAAGCCCTCCTGAACTGCCTAAAAACTGCCCACAAGGTGACAGGGAACAGGTCAATGAAAGGAAGCAAGACACAAGGACAACGATAGCTTTGCACAGAGCCTGATGGCCACAGCTCACCAGTTCTCCAGGATTTGATAGGAATTCGTACATGTCATCAACTTCTACTATGGATTTCCATTACAAGAATGTGCTATTCAAATAATGACAAACTTCTTAAAGGCTTGGCTCTGCACAGCTTAAATGTGCATGCAAGTAAGAATTCCTCCAGTCTACTTTTATTTTTTTTATTCTTTTTCAATCCAAATGAAGCACATTTTCCTCTGCACAGAAACATCAAACGTTCCCTTCCTCTGCATTTTAGGATGTAGAATTTCCAGCAATCCCTGGCTTTTATGAGCTGTCTCATATAACCAACACTGCGGTCCACTGTCTGACAGATCTATACTTTGTCCTTCCCTAATGAGACAGTTCCCCAATTATTCCTAATCCAACAGGCAGCGTTTTTAGAAAGTTTCACCCTTTTAAGCACAGAATTCTCACAGGGTGATTGGCCAATTAGCACAGATTAAACCCATCACTTACAAAAACTTGCAGAATTTATTCCTGAATAAGTAGCCTCCTCTTTTTATTCCACCAGTTCAGTTGGTTTTTTTTGAAGCGTGTAGTCAGCGTTTCATTAAACCACCCCAAAAATAACTCGTCTTTCTCCCTCTTCCCATCACAAAGATCACCATGTTTCAGAAAAGCGACAACAGTAATATCACAGAACAACAAAACAGGGAATTGAGACTGCCCAGTAATGCAGCTTATTAAAGCACCACCGTTGTTTCTTCATGCAGACAGTTGTTTGTGGCCAGGCAGAAGATGAACCAGGTGGGTGAAAGGGCTATAACAGCTTTTGTCCTCTGTTAATATCCCTTGGTGCAGTATCTGAGCCCCAGCATCCTGAGATCCATCAGCTGGCAGAGGTTCAAGCTCAGTTTTGGGCTGCTCCTGTCCCTGTCTGCACTCAAAACACTTCTGAACACCCAGGCTAAGGTGTTCATCCCTAGGAGGGGGTGTGGATATTCCTACTCAGGAGGCATCACACACATACTCCCCTACATATTTAAAAAAGGAAGAATCACATCAGGTCACACCATCATCACTCTTACAACAAGTAATTTCAATGTGGTGCCTTGCTATAAAACATATTAACGACTGATCATTGTATCCCTCTGAGCTGCTTCTGCCACTCTTGGCCATAGAAAGCAAACACTTTAATACATTTCAAGAATGAAGTCAAACAAATCCACTTCCTCCTAGGAAATACATATTGCATATATAACCATAGAGAGGCAGAAACAAAATTTAGATGCTAGTGATGGCCCACCTACACACACTGGTGGAGCCACAACTTTGCTAAGCAATTTTCCCAAAGTTTTACCACCCTTCCAGTTAGGAAATTCCTCATAATCTCTAACCTAAACATCCAATCTTATAAATTCAGACTGTTCCTTATTGTCCTGTCCCCAGCCCAGACAACAATTTACTTTTACTCCTCAATACCTTTTTATGTACTTTTGTCTTCCTCTCCTCTTTAGTCTTCTTTTCTCTGGGCTTAAAATCCTTTCTCTTTCACTCTACTCTTGGCGTGTTTCTAACTCCATTTCTGGCTGAGACAGTGTTTTCCCCACACTGGACACAATAGCACAACAGGTAACTTCACAATTTTTTCTGTTTAATTGTCATTCTATAGCTGCTCCTTCCTTGGTTCTCCCATAACAGTGTAAGGTTGTCAACTCACCTCCAGTGCGTGATCCACTACAAACTTCAGCTTATTCTCCTGAGGAATCTCTGCCTAGTGCTTCAATAATTCCTCAGCTTTTCTCAATTGAATGAGCATCTCTGTTTAGGTGTAGCAATTTACACTTGATCTCACTGAATACATCTCATTTAATGAAACCCTTATTGAAGAAACAGGATTGCAATTCAATCTACCAAGATCATTTTGGAAGAAATGGTTGGGAGCACATCCAACAAAAAGCAGCAGGTTCACCTTTGATTAAGAAAAGTATGGCCAGCTATAATAATTTCTGGAACTACAGGGAAAGATCACAACCTCCTCTTTTGATGCCAACATGGTGATTAAGCAAACTGAAAAAACTAAAGTAGTAGATTAATTTTTAAGGATATTATCTGGAAGATATCTAAGAGAAGAAGAAAGCTAACAAGGGGAAAAAAAAAAAAAAGAGGAAGGCTAAGCTGGAGAGAAAACTGAGTCATCATAGCTTACAAGTTAAACAAGTGTTTCAAAGAAACAAATTAAGTGGATTTATGATACTGTGGAAATTTCCTTCCAAAGCAACTCTTCTGATTGATGGATATGAATCTATATCAGAAAACAAGATGTCAGCCTTTAGGAATTTCAGACTTATAACTCATTGCTCTGGCAACATTCTCAGCAAGAAATAAGTTTCCTTGGAAATAATAAAAATAATCATTTTACTTTTCCCTAAAACACAACTCTACAGCATGAGAGAACAAGACAGGTAAAGGCAAGAGTGTAAGCCAAACTGTTAGACTAATATACAATAGTGCACCCTTTTAAGCATCTTCCTAGAGTTCAAATAAAATTCCTCTTTCATGCATTTTATAATTTACAACAGGAGGAGTTGAGAACACACTGGGTTTGAAATAGATATTAAAAATTTCAGTCTATGAAATATAATTGAAAATTCAGGCATCACAGAGGCTAGACGTGTCTCCACTCAAAGCTCAGTGAAACTGTGCCGCCTAGCAGAAGTACAGCTTCCTTTTGAAAGTGGATACAAATACCAAGAAGATTGGTACATAAGTATTTTTAAATCCCTAATTACAGGTGGAGACAAATAGGTTAGATAATGAAAAGAATTCATTCATTTCTTAAGTGCTATAAACAGGTAAGTGGCAGATACCTTTACTGATGTATTTTAATATGCTGCTTTGAATAATTATTGAGTTGTGTTTCTGTACAAACAAGTTATACTAATATTTGTATTAACTTCGCCAATCACAGACAAAATATAACAAAATTACCTTTGTTTACAAAAAAAACCTATAAAAAGGCTACAAGATGAAATTCCCTGTAGATTAACTTAATTATAAATGAAAGAAATATTTATCTAACAAAGCCTCAAATAATACTCTATTTTTAAAGCCCTGCAAATGCACAGCTAGTATCACGCATTGTGCACACTGACCGAAGACCCCAGAAATGGAGGCAAAACATGGATTTCAAAAAGCATGCCCTGATCCTATTTAACTGACTTTTGTGATAAAGCTCCCCAAAATGTAGCATAAGCTGCGTGCACAGGAGGGACACACTTTATTCAGAGCCCAAAGAGAAAACCTACTCTCCCAGAAATATCCCATCATTACAGGTCACTGGCCATCCCACCACTAAGCGATGGCTCTTCCACTCGACCTGATGATGAACAAGTCAGCCCTTGAATAGGCCCTCTCACTGCTGAGGTATTTCTAGATGGCCTTTTGCCTTTTTATGTACTTCAGACAGGAGGAGCAGCGTGGTTGTTCTGCAAAGTCCAGCTAAGAGGTTTTTCCTGGAGCAGGACAACTTTCTGCATTCACAGCACAAACACCCAGGCAGAAAGAGGCTGATCTTTTTGGTGTGTGGCTTTTTAATTCCACAGCAAGCTAATCTAGTGAAGCTCTAGAACAGCACGAACTCTTCCCTACCTGACTCTGGGAGACCAACAGGGAAAAAAAAAATCTGTATTTTGTATGTAATGTTGTTAATACACTTGTTGGTGATAAGCAGAGCTCCTTCTGGAACTCACAAAGCGACATTCTTTGAGGATTTCCTCCTGCCCCGCTTGGTCCCCAATAATTCTCCCCTGAGGTGGAGGTCAGAGGGTGCGGGCTAAAGAAATGCTTCTTGTTAAAGCTTTACAATTCACCCCCTGCCAACATGAAGTGCTCCTGAAGACTGCAATTCTGAACACAGTCCTGAACAATAGCAGAGTTGTAGTCCCAGACACAACTCCTCCATTTCCGTAACCATTGTGGAGGAAGCCTGCCCTGCCTTCTGAGTGACGGACCAGCACCAGCTTCCCTTCTCTGCAAACACACTGCAGTTCTTTTGCCTTGGATCCCACCCGCAGCAACACACACTACCTTTCTTTATTTTCTGTGCGGTTCATAAAGTGCCTGTCTAACTGCAATCCTGGCTCTGACTGACAGCAATGGATTGAGATTTTTTTAACCACAAGCTAAGTCTGAATGAAATAGGCGGCAGGGAAGTGTTTGATGTTCAGAAAGCTTTCAGGGTATCAGACGGTTTCAAAGCAGTGTATGTGAAGAAAAGCAGGATGAGAGGTCCCACAAAAAACTCAGAGCACACAAAGTAAATAATTTCAAAGACCATGTAAACAGGGGACCAATTTAAAATCTGAAAAAAGTGATTACAACTCCCCCAGACTGCCTGATAACCTAAAAAATAATTGGCCTGTAAGGCTCTTATTTAGGAAACTAGTATGGGCGGGGGGGGGGGGGGGGGGGGGGCGGCGTTGTACTATTT
>VZTX01014266.1:480737-560226 GCA_013400915.1 Pardalotus punctatus | reverse complement strand
GGGGGGGGGAAGCATCTGTTAGACTATTTTTTACTATTTCTTCTTTCAGTGATAATTTGATGCCTATAATGTGTTCCCAGTGTTTCAGGCAGAAGAGATTTAATTGATGCATGATAGCTATCCCTATTACTGTGCAAAAGAGACCAACATCAAAATACACATTTTTTAATATTAAAAGATTATTCTAAACATTTAAGAATATTAATCTGCTCAAATTCTAACTATTTACTCTCCTTGAATTGCCTTAAATATTTTGTCTCCCATTCATGTGTACCAACTTAAGAGGGGATAAACAGAAACCTGTCTCAAGTGTCCTCTTACACCAGACAGAGGATTGTATAAATAAGACTCATCCAACACAAAAGGTTCACCCTGACCACACAAATAGTCAGAGAGCAGCAGAAGTGTCCTAGAGTGGGCCCAGCTACATAAACAAGTGCTGATATAAAAGCAACACGTGGATTTGGGAATGCAAGGACAAACACTAACACGAACTTTGGTAACCTAGAAGGCAGATGATGTAGATGACCTGAGAGAGACTAACTGTACAAAATAGCTGATATGGCATTTGAAACCTCCTAAGGAATAGAAAAGGTTTGAGAAAACAGGCTCAGGAGACAAATGTCAGGGACCATGTGATTTCTCTGAGCAATCCTGCAGATGATCATCTTTGTTCCTGAGGCTTTTCTTCCTGCCTTAATGGCTATGCAGATCCTCACCCACAGCTGGGCCGCTGGTGGATTAGGAACCTTGGCAATCACTCTGACTGGCATTTCATTACATTCCCTCATCTCATTTTCAGTTGTACCCATCCTTTTTTTTTTTTTTAGATACCAAGATGATACCATGTTCAGATGAGATATCATTGCTCCCTCAGGAGTTAGCCAGAGTTGCTCTCATCCATGCCTGGACACCTTGGATGTGAACACAACCCAAATTATTATCAGCTACACCACATAATTGCCCTTTTGTCATACACACAATGATCTTGTTCTCTCCTCGCCTCCACAAAGCTGCATCTCAGAATTTACACAGTATTTAAAGGCTATTGCTTCCCTTCCTCAGTGTATGAAACTATTGCATACACATATGTAAAAGAGAGCTTGGGTCTATTTTGAATCCTATTCCTGTTCTCTCCAGTCCACTTGGAACTGAAATACAATCTCTATGGCATCCATCATTTCTCCATAGGCAGACCAACAACACGCAATAGTGAAACAAGTGACTGCTTTAAGTGCATCTAATTTGAGGCTTATTATTCAAGACCGTTTCCTCATCGTGCTGGTTTTCCAACACACTTTGACTATTTGTGAACTGGGTTATCTTTCCCCACTATATGCTACTCCATTTCCTGTGCTGAGTTCTGCTGTAGCTGTCAGCTCCATTTCTGACCTCTCTTCCACTGCAACAAAGGCAGAAACTCCCCTCTGGTACTGGAGTGGATGCTGGATGAGGTTATACTCACAGTCTCCAATCAATTGTTATCATGTATGTCTGTCCTTTTCTAGTGTTTGCAACACTGCCTCTTGCAGCATCATTTGTAAATGTAGTTAATGAGCTGTTTATGTACTCTTCAAAAATCATTAAGATGTTAAATTAAACTGCATTTAGTTGTGCACCCTGAGTCACCCGGCATGCTTCAGTCCAGCTCAATATGCTGCCTTTCATCATGACTCTTCATTCATAATGCCTCCAGCAATTCTAACTCCTTTAACACAATTCACGTTCAAAATACTTTCACTTGCGGTGGGGCTTTTTTCTCTTTTTGCATTAATTTCTAGACTTTCTGTCCTTTCTGTTTTGAAGGTAACACATCTGTGTTGTTACAAGCCTTTAATGTCTTACCACTTCCTTCTCAGTTATTACAATTGCTAATGCACCGATGATCTCTGGTTTAGTTAATTCTTTTAGCATACTGCAACTTGTTATCCACCAATACCTATTTATTTATGTGTTATGAATATATGGCTTTTCCTGCTTTTACACATTATCTACTTTAAAATTCCTTGTTTTTCTCTTTCACATACTTATTTCCTCTTCTTTATATGGAGGCAATCAAAATAGGCCATCCATCAGCACAGCTGATTTTCTCGTACGTATTTTACACAGGTAACCTTTTTTCCCCCCAGTTTTTGTCTGTCTTCTTCATGCTGAAAATATTTCTGTTGCCATAATCCAGTCTACACTCAGATATTGTCTATTTGAATCAATCTGAATGGTTTGCTCTCTCTATCAGGTCTCTGCAAGCTTCAAAAATCTATAGATATTTTTATTCACTTCCTTTCCCTCTATGCCTGCTGTACTGGATCTTGTGAAACCCACTTACACTTTGCATTCTTTTCCTTCAGACTCACAGTAATCTACTGCTCCCTAATTGAATGAATTATACATTTCACTTTGCTCCAGGCTTGATTTGTTCCTTAGGACAGACACTCAAGTAGCCTTCACTTCCCAAGGCATCACTGAAATCACTGGACTTAGGGCTTTTCAGAACAGTCCATGATCTGTCATGTGGACTTTAAAATCCATATTGCTTGCTAAGCTTCTAAATGCTGCTACGAATGAATGGCTCTTGGCTCCTGTTCAGCTTGTGCAGCTGTGTTCAGCAAGTCTGGGTGCTGAGTATTTTTTATCTCAAACAGGTGCACAGTCAACAACTCTCAACCAGCAAGGAAATAACCTGTGGATAATTTCTCCTGTGGTTATCTATTCTTATTAAAATACCAGGCTAGCTTTCATGAAACCCAGGAGTATAACCACTTTTACTTACTCCATGTTAAACACCAAGCTACCACCTAGAATGTCCTAAAAATTACAGACTCCCTACAGATACAAGCTTTACCAGCACTGATCCACTGAAGTTTTCTCTTTTTCCCACATCATATTAGGAACTTTATTCACACTAACACGAATGCCTCAAAAGCCTGTAATTGCCCAGAGCTGGCAGGAACAAGGATGGATGTAGGAGCAACTGCACAAAGCTCTCACTGGCTCCAATGAGAATCACAGCAAGACATGAACATCCTTGTGTGTTTAAACAACACCAGAGAAGGGTTGCAAACATGCCCACCAACCCAAGGTTATTTTCAGTTATAATTTTTATGCCTAGCATTAAAAAACCAAAGAAACCCACCACAGAAAACAAACCTCACAATGGTTTGTATAATGGCAAAAAGAGGGATTGCTGGACACCATTTTGACAAGCACAGAGAGGATGCCATGAGCACAAAAAGTGTGAAGAGCATAGCTCTCACCAGAAAGAAAGAAGTTATATTCATTAGGTCTGACTCTGAGGAGCACATCTAATTTCAGTTCAAAGCTCTACAATCTGTCCTGCACCTCTTCTCAAAAAGCTTTATTTTCCATTTGAGACTTTTCAGTGTTAATAGCTTTCCCTTACTGAATATTACACCCTGATGTAACACTATTGGTTAAGCTAACATTTTTTAAGATGTGTATGCATTCTTAGTTGCCAAACATATGTGCTATCATATAATCAGCCAAAATGACCCCAAAAGTGTGAAGTCAGGCTCAGGTGGCAAGCTCTTTCTTAAACCTACAACGAACTAACCTATGCATATCTAAAGACAAGCTGCAATAGTTTGAGCTACAGAATTCGAGCTCTGGAGCTGGAGGGTGAAAAGCTCCTTTTCTCTGTGGACTTTGAAAATCTGGCCTTTTGAGGTACAAAACTGCACCATGTATTTCAAGCAAAGAACCCTTATAGGTCAATGGAATATTACACAATAGGCTATTTTATGATCGATTTTGATGAGAGGGTGCTATAACCAGTGACAATTGACCAATACCCTTATTTTTGGGAAAAAAACATCAATGGGTAGAATAAGTGACAAATTAATCACTTCTCAGCTATTTAGGAGGCTATTGTGCATGCAGTTATCCTCCTGACCAGTGACTTCTTTTTTAATAAATAATACAGTGTAAGAATGAGCCATGGGACCAGCTTCTGCCTGTCTTTAATGAGACAGCTGCTTGTACTCCTACTACCAGGCACACTTTCCCTAACTTCTAAAATAAGCTTAGCCCTTTCATCTCACAATTGTTTTGGCCAAATGATGTTTAATTCCTTGGGTTTTCACCTCGCAAACAGCAAAACATGCATCTGAAAGCTTACAATCATAATTATTCTACATCAAGGAAACTAAGATCCAAATTAGAAAAAGCAATAATGTGTTCTCCCACAATACTTACAATTGATCTGATGTTGTTTTCTTTTGCCAGTTTCAGAGAGGATTTATAGCAGCTTGCCAAGTTTTCTTTGTGAGTGTCGGTGAGATGGCCTCTTGCAATTGGCCCAACAGTATGGATCACATCTGCAGCGAATAAAAACAGGAGATAAAGAAATATTAAAGATGCTACTGTATCACACACCTATCCAATCTAGTATTGTACCTACACACAAAGGTAAGAAAAACAATGCAAGCAAATGTATATAACTGGAAAACACATCATAAGCTACATGTGCAATAATTAAACATAAAAACAGTAAGGGCTAAATTTTGAAGAATTTGGACTAAAGGAAAACATGAGAAAGATGCGATGATTGCTTGTTATATGTCCACTGCAATGCACATGCAGAAGAGATTAAATGTTTGCACAAATCCTCTAAATCTTTAGGCCTCTAAACTGTAAATACTACAGAACTTTGAAACAGTTGTTCTCACTCCTTGAAGTCCACTCACTGGGAAAGTTCACTACACAGAACCTCAGAACATCACTGATGATAAACAGGCAATATTTGTTTTTCCTCAGCAATCATTTGAAAAGAAGAAAATTTGTGACTTAGGAATGTATTGGTTATTCAAAAAACGTGCTTTCCTCTCACATCAGACCAGATGGAGACACCATGCAATAAAACAAAATATTCTGTTTGAAGAAACTTGTAACAAGCAAAAAGAAAAAGCACAGTTATCTTAGGTATGATGCTTTTGGACTCATCAAAATCAGATGCTGCAATCAATCAAAATCTCTAAAGTGCTATAAGAGAAATGAATTTAAGAGCATTTAATTAAAAAGTCTTGAAGAGAAATCTACAAATTAAAAGGTACTTGAAACTATTTTCTTTTATCTCCCCCCTTCCTATCCCCCCAACTATTATGAAGCACATTTGCTTTTTAAACATCCTTCTTCTACAGTATATGTGAACATAATAAAAGGAGTTATGGGGGCAGATGTATTTCTTTTTCCCTTTCTTTATAATTTCCTGCAATATGTAGCAGAAAAAAACAGTGGAACTATTGTTTTTGGTTTTTTTGTTTGTTTTTTTTGCTGTGTTGCACAAACAGGGATGAAGCCAATGCTTTCAACTGCAATACTGCTGGTTCCCTTGTTTAGGTTGTGTTTCCGCCCCATCTGGGTCAGGTTTCCAAGTGACATCTGCTGTTGCTATACTCCAGAATATTTTAATTTACTCACAAATCCTACAGAATTAACACCATTGTTCTTTGTCCAAGCTGTTTTTGATGACTTTGATCCAACATACACCAAAGCATAAGGGAAAATGGAAAAACTAACATTAAAATTTACACTGTCTTTTTTTTTTAACTTGGACATCATTCCTCAAGCCCTGTTCTCTGCCACTTGAAAGGTGGCTTTTACGCTGAGTCATTATATTCTGAAAAATTCCAAAATGTTTCTATACATTAGCCACAAACTCTTGATAAATCAGCAAATAGAAGTGCGTCTGATTCCCAGCTCCCAGAAACACTGAGGAATCTGCTGTGATGGAAACTGTAACCTACAACAGCTAAGCTTCCCAACTGCTACAGAAAACCCCTCCTCCTGAGAAGTAAATAAAAGGTTGAGTACTTTTCTTTACATTTTGATCACAGTAATTTTCTCCAATTGCAGGAACAAGATGGACGTATAGGATAATTTCTGTTGAATGTAACAGTTTCCAGAGAGTGACTCCAGAGAACCCTCCCTACAACTGAGCCATCAAGTAGGTGTTGAGCCTTTATCCACTGATGAGTATGATGACAGCAGGACACTAAAAAAGTTCAGAAAAGTTATACTCTACAACACATGTAAGATGCTATCATAAATTGAGAACTGTTAAGAAAGGACTTGAAAAAAAGGAAAGAGCTAGTTTAAAATTTACTTCTGCATGCAGAGATAAGGTTGTGTGAGTACTTCCACTAGCAAAGACTATAATTTCCATTCATGACACAGCAGTTTCCTGGAGGTTGAAACTTTCCAAGGAATATTTCTATTTGGAAGCGCTGGCAACTTCAGAGAAAGAAAAAAAACTTCTCTTGACTTCTTTTCCTTGTTTTTTATTTTACCAGCAGGTGGACTTTAATTACTGAGCCAGACATGTGGTTTAACAGTGGACTTGACAGTCTGGGTTACTGGATGAACTTGATAGCCTTAGAGGTCTTTTTCTAACCCAAATAACTCTATGAGTCTACAATTCTATAGGGAAAGGAATACACTCATGAATCTCATCTCAGTCAAGTTCATTCAACATTTACAGACACCAAGATCAGAGGCATCATGATGAATTTGAAATTCACAGTACCCACCAGCCAACAAGCAAACAAAGGAATGCCTATAAAACATACTTTAAAAGGATGTGTAAAGGATGAATAACAAAAGAAAAGAGTCATAAACCTTTCTCTCTTACAGCTAAGGCTGAGTTTCCTGCATTTCAAGGCACAGCTTCTTGAAAGCTGAAGTATAATGACTTAAATTATTACTTAAAGGCAAGAAGGAGTTTTGGGGAACAGATGAAGTACCAAATTCTTGCTGGGGTCTTTCTGTGTAAAACTCTCACAGTATAATTTCTAGATGCATTTCACTCACTGAATCTTTAACTCTGTTCCTTTAGACTTCCATTATTAAACACTAGTTTTAAGCAGTCTCTGCTCAATAAATGCAAAATGTTTTTGTTATCATTTTTTCAGAACTTCCCAATGTAATATTTTCATAGCACCTCATCAGCAATCTTCTATTGCTGCACCAGACACTTCATGCAAGTAGGTAATTTTTAATGCAGTTACTAGCTTTCACACTTTAATTTTTCCCAGTCCATCATGGTGGCTCTTTAGACAGAATGACACAGAAGATGGTTATGGATTGAATGGGCCCTGACTATCCTAATCTAGTAGGAAGCATCCTATGGTAGGGGCTTTGGGACTAGATGATTTTTAAGGTTGCTTCCAGCCCAAAGCATTCTATGATTCTGTGAATTGGTTTATAAAACATCACAGCTATTGTAATTGTTTACAGCATATTATTGGCAAAAAAATGTTTTCTTAGGCACATTATTATTCTGAAACACATGATAAAGAGTTTATTAGCAGAGCAGCATTTCTTATAGGCCAGTGCTTCATGGTCGGCAGACAAACAGGGAAGTAATAATTTTACTGTTGTACTTTGTCAATAAAATCAGTGTGTAAATACATTTCCTAAGCTACACATTATTCTGCTCAAGCTATTCCAAAATACCATAAGGTTTGCAGGTGGGCAAAACCCTTTGAGATTATACAGGAAACAAACCAGAAAACAAAACAGCTCTTACCCCTTCTTCAGCCCATGCAGTTACTACATGAGGATCAGACCTCACAGGCTGAAGTAGCACAATTAATTTTTAATATATCAACAAAAATTGTGTCAGACTTCAAGTTTGTCCGTCACAATAAAATTTCCTTTCTGTTCACTCATTATCCCCTGCAGAGAGCTGGAGGATGGAGGAGTATGTGCCACAGGGGAGGTCTACAGACATTTGTCCACAAGAAAATTGAGGGCAGAACTGCTACCCTCCTGTTCTGGCCAACCCACTACAGCAGCCAGCCTCAAATGTAAACTCCCAGCACCGCTGGCAAGGACAATCATGGATTTGCAAGCCCTAGCTGGCACCTTCCATACCCAGCCAGAACAAGGATCCACCCTCGAGAAGAGCACAACCTTTTGGAAGGAAAACACAACAGGAAAGGATTGTTGCAGGACACACACACAGGGATCAGTTTCACCAGAGAAGGCAAACTGACCACAGAAGGCGGGTTGGAGCATCAGCCGTGGGGATGAGCATGACCATGGGCTGAAGGTCCACTGTGGGCACAATGGCAGGAAACAAAAGTGGTCTCATCACCTACGGACTTTGAAATTGGGGGAAATGTAGAGAAACTCCAAAAAGATTGAGTTTGACTGGAAAAGCTGGCTCCTGTTCATTCTTGTAGCTTCTGCACCCTCTGGGGTCTGAGCACTTCTCAGTGAGGCCAAACAGGACTAAGGGATGCAAACAATTTCCAAAAACCAAAACATGTTTTTTGGTCTTCAAAACCAAATAAACAGATCAAAACAGGGAACAGTCAGCACTCAGAGAATGCCACACTCATCATTTGTAGCATTTTAACTTTTATGTCAAATGAAGCTGCCAGCACTGCTGTGAAGCTGCTGATTTACTGTGGTCAGTCTTCCAGCCAAGCACACTGATAGGAAACTTCATTAAAAAGAAAGCTGAAATCCAAGGGTCTGTAAATCACTTTGTGTACACAGAGCAGAGATGTTTGCCTACATTTTTAACAATACATTGAGGTGGAGAGCCCCCAAGGAAGGCATATCCTCATCTGGGATGCAGGCCACAGCAATGGATCAAACTGCTTTTAATGTTAATGAAGCTGTTGGTTTAAAACAGTGTTTACAAGGAAAAGAAACATTTCAGAAATGTTCTACAACTGCTTTAGAGAACAAATTTTACATGTAAAAAGGCCAATGAGGCTTGTATTCTCTGCTCTTTTTTCCTAAAAAAATCAGTCCATGCACCTTAACTTGCTGTTTCTCATACAGGTTTTTAATTGCATTGCTATGGAGAAAGGGGAGAGCAGCATGGACAAGGATGAAACACAACTTCCAGTTGAAAAGGATGAAGAGAAGTGACTGCTTCAAACACCATCCTGGAGGACTGACGTAAATTACTTTTAATTTAATTTACTCTTCCCTTATGTTTTGAAACTGCGACATTAGATGGCAAAAATATTAGCACAGTGAGCTTTTCCAAACAACTGAAAAAATACAAATAAGTTTCTCTCATTCCTTGCCTTACAGAAGTGAGTGTGGTGCATTCACACTGTTAATGAACTATGGTCAGAGTCAATTATACATTTCTCTCATTCACCCCATTTACACATTCATAGCCATAATCGGCCCATCCAGCCAACTGCATAATGAAGCTGTACCCTGTGAATCACAGCGGGAACTGTATGAATTTCAAGAAGGAAAGGTACTGCACTGTGTGTGCCATTGAACAAAAACAACAACAAAAAATCTAATACAAATTCAGAGCATTAAGGGCTCCATTTGTAAATATTATCAGTTGATTTACACAATAAGCACTCACCATATTCCTGCTGAAAAGGGATAGCTGAGGTTCAGTTGGAGGGAAATGGAATTACCTCCAGATATTCATACTTACTGGCTATCCCTATTATTCAGAAATGTGAGCAGCGTAATGCTTTGGTATACAAATTGCTCAGCTTGTTAATTTTCTATTTCTAGCTACATGCACTTGCACATAAAATGTGCATTTTCAGTGCGCAAGAAACAACTGTTAATTTAAGTTCAGCTTAAATGAATCCCACAGGGCCACAGTCTAATTTTGTGTCTCCAAAAGTAGATTAGCAGAGTTGAGTATTATAAATGTAAGACATCTTTTATAAGTCACAGAATGCTGTGTGTGACTACGTATAATACAACTCCTCAGTTCAAAAGCATTTATTTGCTTTATATAGGTATATATTGTGTTTATCAGCAGTCAAAGAGTCAGTCTCAGGTTTTTAAGCTTGAGGCAATAAGCACTGCTCAATCTGAACTTTGTACCTTTTATAGCTGCCTTCAGTGATTAATTAGCTGTTTTGGATGAACGCAAAAAAATGTTTCATTAGCTGCAAAAGCTATGACATCTAGAAGTCATTCATGTAAAATACTTTAGCCATTTTTCACCTAAATGGCATTGTCTGCCAAGGAAGGGTAAAGAATATATTTATTTTAAATTATTAACCAGCATCCCTCGTTGTGGGTTAGATGTATATCCTAACTATGCGACAGCACAGACAATCAGAAAACAATATTCCCAAAGGGAGAGGTGAAGCATTTGCCGAGCCTGAGAGATCCTTCAGGGAGCCACAGAAGTTTGTGCTCAATAGCCTGCATTTAGCAGGGTGCGATCGCTCAGCAGCCGTGGGAAGCTGAAAAACACAGAGAGCTTGTTTGCAATGGTTACACCACTGCCTCGACAGCCGGCCAGAGAATTAAGTCACAGAAGTCAAAGCCCAAGCCTTTTTGGCACTCATGCTTGTCATAAAATACAAGGCCCAAGTCTATCTGTGCAATCCCAGAGCAGTTCCCCTCCCACCAATGAATTTGATGGCATTGCTCTGCCATCAGGGCCTCACCATTAACGTCGGAAACAAAAGTAGGCTCTGTTCAGGCAGGAGAAGCAAGTGGTGCAATTAAGAGACACTATATTATATCCCAAAGTAATAGGTTTTACAAAGCAATTTAGTGCCACGATGACAGATGTCAAAGCAGCGGCTAGACAGACAGCCCCACAGCTTCCATGGAAATAATTGGCTACATGTAAAGCTAAAAGGCAATGGCTCCACTTGGGATATTCATAGTGTGATACGAATGAACATGAAATGAACATGACAAGACTGAGCATGAAATTATGACATTCACTACTTGTTATTTCTGGTTTCTTTTTTAATCTGGACTGGAAGAATTTGCAGCAGAAATGCTCAAATGTTATCCTTGTTCCCTACCTTCCTATCCAAATAAAGACTTTCATTTACCTAGGAAAAATAGAAGAGATGAAATTATGCTGCCTCAAGCAGATTTTGTGCTCCACACATTAGAGCAAACCTCACTTTGCTGTAGCAGCAGAGGAGCTCAGCCAAGTACCCTCCTCATCAAGAGGCTCATGAAACACATACCAAGTGACCCCCTTGAGCCAAATGATGCTCTCCACCTTTCACTGACCATTATTCTTTGCAAGTGGACAAGGCTATAGACAAAAATGTCTTAATCAGTTTTTTGGTTTATGTTTGCTACACGTAGGAAAGCATGAACCACAAAAAGTCTCTGTTGTCAGGATATTGAACAGCAAAAGGTGTATGTGAGTGAGTTTGGGTTTAATTCCTTAGATAAGTCAAAAGGCTTTTCAACACTCAAAAATAGACTTGCTTGCCCTAAAACGGAGAGTGTATATTCTTCAGACACTAAGACAGAGTTTCAGTCTACCATTCCACAAAAAATTTGCACCAAAATACACAGCCTGGTGAAGGCTATAACACCAGCCATGTAAATTCAAGGGATATTTAATCCCACTTGATTCTTGATTCAGTAGAGAATCTTGCAAATATTACCGCAAAAAACATGCAACACAAATCAAGTCATAAAAATGCAAATGAGGATTAAGTTAACTTCAGCTCTAGTTTTGGAATTGGATTAATTACAGGAGCACAGAAATCGGAAATGAGCTAATTTATGGTCTCAGCTTCTCAAAGCATAGACCCCTTTTCACACTTCGTCTGTTCTCAGTGTCCAACCCAGTCCTGTTAAAGTGGATTTAGTTAACTCTGCTGGTGTACTGCACAGTTAAAGCATAAATATGCCCTTTAGGACATAGGAGAAAGTAAAAAAAAAAGAACCAAACAAAACAAAATAAAACAAAAAACCCCAACCAAACAAAAAAAACCCAAAAAACCCCCAACCATCCACAGACAGAAATCCACAAAAAACCTCACTCAGCCTCACAGTACCAGACTTCCTTTATCCAGAAAATATGAACACTCAAACCTTACTCTTCCACTTTTCTCCAAGTGCTGAACAGTGTTAAGAGTGCTCTGATAATTTAACAAGCCATAGCAAAAGCTCTTTATTCCTTATTTTAAGGATTTTTCCTATGCAAATTCTGTTTTGATAACTTCTAGCATTTCTTTTTAAAATGCTCTTTATTATTCAGTCAGGTTCATTGTTGGGATGTTGAAACAAAGGAAAGCATCCCAAGAAACTAAGAAAACAATCCAACACCTCATGTTTGCCATGGCCATGGGACATCTTAAATTTAAGCAGATCCCTAGATGCTGTGCCACTACTTCAAGGCTTTCCTTCCCTCATTAAACTATTTAATAATTCACTCAAATAATTTGTCCTTCCTGTAGAATTTAAGAAAATCATTGTAAAAGCTTACAAAACACTGATCCTCACTCGAAAGGACGGGTGATTATAGCAGAAAGTTTTAAACAACACTTCATCACACATTAGCAGCAGAATAACCTCAGGTGAAACGAGGGGAAACTGCCAGCATTGGTTTTATCTGCCCATTGAAGGGATACAAATTTTTTAATCAGATCACTTCAGGTAAAAAGTTTTTTAAAATACTGAAATAATTATGTCCTTAATAGGAAGTTTTATAGGCTTCTTCAAGAGGCAAAATATGACTTCGAGTTTCAGAGACAAATATATAGCATTCATAGCTTCACTGGTGCATGTGTTCCTTAATGGCAGCACATTACAAAAAGTTACCACATTTAGTATTTTCATTTACTATTTCTGTATGTTTTCTTGAGGATAAACAAGCTTCTTCCACCTCAGAAACTGGAACACATCTTTTTCATTTGACACTTCTCTAATCTGCATATCCCTCACAGCAGAATTAGATGCTTTGCTAAGGATTTTTCATGCCTTTAAGAAAAACAGAAAAAGGTGATAGAATTCTCCCTGTATCTTCTAAAGAAATCAGTGGCAACTAAATCAGCCTGATGAACTTTCAAGTTCGAACACTGGAAACCATGCAAGGAAAGTTCAGTATTTCTCTTGTCACAAACGATACAATACAGCTCTTGCACGACAGATAGGAGAGCCTTGTACAGCCTCTTGGTACCATCTACCACCTCTCAAATCCAAGTGGATGCAGATGCAGGAGAAGGTTAGAACCCAAAAGAATGAAACCATTAAATATTTTTAAAAGTACATTAAATCCCAGTTTAGAAAAAGAGAGCTGAGGATTCATTTGAACTGTGCTAGAGGACTCCATTCTGTACAGAGAATACTGTATTCTCCTCATAGCAATAAAGACAGTGATTATAGCTCCAAACTGGCAAACTGCTTCCAAGCCTGGGAGCAATCTCACAAATCAGTGAGACTACTGCTTAAAGATAGCAAGGATCCAAACACCAGCAAAGGAAATGAGAGCACACCTTCAGGACGAAGGAATGCACACTTACCATTCCATATTTTAAAGGGCATCACAGAAAAATCTTGCTCTTATTACCTTTTTACTTTCACAAGAAAAACAGTCTCTAATTTACTGACCTTAAGTATTTCTCTTCTGCACTTTTAGCAAGCTGCATTTAACCCATCTTTGTCTATAGTCAGTTACTTTACAGATGGTTTGCCCTGTTATACCTATAAGCCCATCACAAAACAACAAAAAGTGGAAAAAATTAAATTTACTATCACTACCTCTCTCCCAAACTCAGTCAAACACAGTCAGTGGAAACAGGAACGTACAATGCAGCACCCAAAAGTAAGATCAACTCATTTTTAAAAGATGACTAGATTTCTAGTTGGCAGTGCCACTTTAATTGCTTCATGTAAGTGTAATATGTGAAATAACTGGACAGCTCTTTGAACCGTAGCATGAGACTTTTTGCCTAGAAGAGGAATCTCACTTTCTACCATCAATTGTATTTTAATTTTAGGTGGCTGAAACCACAGTAAAGCACCGTCCTGATATCAACATACTCCAGACACCAGTTGTGAGAATGCTGTACACACTAGAATAAATCCTTCTGACCATTCTCCCCCCGCCTCTTCCCAGAGATGCCTTCTAGTTTGAAAAATAGTTTAGCTTCATCAGCTGGCAACGAGACAAATATCAAGCACTCGGAATCCAGTGCTCTGCAATCCATCCTAAAAGCAAATCCAGCAGATGATGGAGGCAGGGCACAAGCAAGCCTGGTCCTAGAGGGAGGAGGGAAATAAAAAGACATATGTCTGCACAGACTATGTTATAGATAGAGAACAGAGAAAAAAAAAAAACAACAAAATTAGAGAAGAACTTCAGTGCTTCAATTCTGCTACCTGCCTGCTTTGTAATAAACAGCTATCACTTCTCTGAATACTTCAAATGAAAAGAGGTTGATTTATATTGTTAATAAACCCACCTACTATTTTAGCAGAACTAAGTAAATGTAAGTCTTGAATCAAGACTGAGAGCAGCCCCTTTGCTTGGGTGAGCAGGGGTACAGTGGAGGTAGGATTGCCCTAACACCGCTTTGTTCCACCCACGCTCAGCTGACCAGAGCCTTTGCCCAGTGCAAATAGGACACAGCCCATGACTTGTTACATCTTGCTTGTTCTCAGGACTCCTTTAATTTGAGCCCAAGTTTACAATTTTCCCATCAGTTCATACCTCTGCTGACAGGGGCAGCAGGATGTGACTCACAGCAGGCCAGGGGACAAAGAAACTTGTTCTGACTAATATGGCTGCATCTGGCCATGGTGCTCTGCCCTTAACGCTGGCCCTGCTTTTATCAGTTTTCTTTCAGAACTGAGCTTTCACAGACACCACGAGCATCACACTGAAATCACCTGATCTCTTCAGCCTTCCAGCTCAGAAAGGTACCAAAAGGAGAGAATAGAAAATGACGAGAAAACGCCACCCTGTCATTACTCCATTTACTCTCTGGATTGTGCTCATATCACAATATCTAACTGAGCAGTATTTCTCATTAAGGCATGTACACCCTCTCATGGATTGTGACCAGCTCAGCCAGGCTACTGGCCGGCTGCGGTACAGAAGCTGCCTGCTTACCATGCAGCTCAGCCCACCAACACCACGTGTAAGCACCCCTGAGGTGAAAAGGAGCTAAAAGTCTCCAGCAAACATGCTCAGAATCGCTGGCAGACACAAAAGCTATGTAGAAACATGAAATGCCTCCAATAAGGATATTTAGCAAAAAACGTGGTATGACATTTCACAAAATATGTAATACTCCTGTGGTTCCAAGTGAAAAACAAGCTTTGACAAACATCTTGAGAGTGTTTTGCATCAGTGTGAGTTGTAAACAGTTGAACTTGCAGCACGAGCAAACATACCAAAATAAGAAACAGGGAAACTATTTTTTTTCCAAGATAAAAAAATGTACTGCAAAGTGAACTGTTAGCAACTTGTTGAGGCTTATTGCACTGCTAATGTTCTCCGTGTCAATGTCACTAGGAAGAGCCCTCGGAGAAACACTGGTGTCACCTCTTGTTCAGCTCATTTGAGAAAAATGTACTTAAACAACCTTCTGGAAAGTCACGTAATGAGCTAAAAGAGCTGCTGAAGGACATTCTTGAGCTGTGACTTTCTGTAAAGGAAACACAGATGTAAATAAAGTCAACTTATGCATTCAGTAATGTTGCAGCATGCCACTAGCCTGTCAGAAGCATTTCACAATAATCACCAGTGGAGAGTTTCCAAGTCAAGTAGCTCAAACAGGATATTGGGGTTTAGGAACTGGGAACCAGAAAGAGTGGGGCTAGAAATGGCAGCAGTACCTTTGGAAAAAACCTAATGTGGAGACGGCAAGATTTGTGAGGGTGACAAGTGTCAGTACCACATGCCATTTCCAAACCCAAGACTGCCCCTTGCTGAAGAGAACTGCTTCATTTCTGGGAAACCATACTGAGAAAAATATTTGTAAATTTTTCTGCACTTGTTAATGAAGCAAAATAGTTATTTTGCCACCTGCAGTGCCCACAAGCTCAATGCATCATTTCTCCAGGGAAAGGGGAAATGTCTGCAAAATCACGTTACCTACTCGAACACCAGCCTGAGGTTTAGGGGCACTCTCTAGAAGTCTGTTGGCAAAGTTGGACTTCACAGCACCATTTCCCCTTGTGTGGGTTGTCGGAAAGACAAACTGGTATTTTCACAGTTGAAGCAATGGCTTCAAGAATAATGTCAGCTCTTACTGTTCACAAAGCACTAGAAATTGAAGCACGTGAAGCAGCAAACCATTTGGCTGACCTTGCCAGCTGAGCAACTTACAGTCAAGCAAGCAAAACCATGTTGGGCAAGACAGCAGGAAAGAAAATCAAACACATACATGTGCTTTCACATGTTCTTGTGGTACCACTGCACTTTTTTTTTTCCAAAGCAAGCCAAATGTTTGATACTAATCAAGGCAAACAACCTAACCTAACGCGCATGAGTGTTTTCAATGTGGATCCTGGGCCTGAAAGCAACACACTGAAAAAGGTAAATCCAATTGCTTCATCAGTGCCATTTACACAGACAAATGCTAAAACCCACCTGGGCTGTGGTGTGACTTGGAAAATCACTTTGCAGCACTGGCTGCTGGTGCTTTTAGAAGTCTGTTGATAGCACCAGATGGAAGAGGCCAAGGATGAGGAATCTATCAATTCTTAAAAAAACTCAAAAGGAAACTTTTACTCTATGTTTGGTGCTGATAGTGTTCATGGCTTATAATTTAAATATTTGGTTTAGTAAACACTTCATCTTCTGCAGAAGCTAGGATTTTTATATATTTGCAGTAAAACCTATTAAAAAATACTAATCCAGAACTTTACAACCTTTAGCTAAAATATTTTGTGTTCCTCTCCAATAATGTTCAGCCATCTTCTAAAGATGACTTTAGAAGCAAAAAAACAAAGGAAAAAACAAACAAAAGAGAAAAAAACCCCACAAAAACGACACCCACAAAATCAATCCCCCATCTCAAATTTCCCCAGAATGAAATTCTAATATAACCAATAGAAGTTTCGTTGGGAACTTCACCTCATTAGAGTCCTCATCATTTAAATACCATTCAGCAATAACAAAGAACCCTGTCATAAAGCTTTTGATAGATGCTTTGTAGCCTACACATTAAGGTCAGGATTTATGGGAACAGCTTAGTAAAGAAAAATATAGGACTATCATTTAGCAGAGAAATTATAAATGCAAATTCAGAGAAAGACAGTATCCTTTTCTTCATGGAGACAAATTTTAAAGTAGTTTCTGGAAAGGGGAACCATATAATAAACTTGCAATTTCAATAGTAACATTAGGAAAGGAAGGAAAATTACAATAGGCCAGGTACCATGTGATCCTTGATACACTACTACACTTCTTTATGAGCACATTACAATTCCGAGAGCTAATAATAAAAAGTGATGCTGAGATGATGAATTGATGCTATGCAATTAGACCTATTAGAATTCACAAGAGTCGACAGGCAATAATCAAACCACTTTCATGCTGCCCATTGCAATTATCTTTGCACTTAAGAATCAACAAAGCACATAATGACTTGCTCTCAATTAAGGAATTCATGAGAAATGGAATTTTAATTAGTGTGTAGAAAATTTGGGCCATTTATTACTTTACAGGACAACAGATTGTAAAAACTAGTTGAGTAGTAGCTCTTAGTGTTCAGCAAGGGTTCAGGTCCAAGAAGAACACACTGACAGTTCCAAAAAGGAGCTCCTAATAACATCCCTTGAAATGGGATTGCCAAGTAAATGTACATTCACTTCCGCTACATTACATGGAGGAAAAAAAAAACCACAGCAAAAAAAACCAATCCACAGACAAAATTGTTGGAACTTGCAACTAAAATGGAAACCATTGCTGATGGTTTCAATTACCAGCTGATGAACAAGTCGGGTAGAGTTACGTTTATTTGTGGTACAAACTACAGACACCAGAAAGTCTAATTCTATGTTCTCATCACAAGATGAGAAGGACAAGACAACTGAAATGCACCATCACTTAAAAAAACAATCTGAGTAGTAACTTGAATGCTGATTAAAGTTTTCTTTCAACAGGCCTTGAATAGGAAGACTACTTAGATCCAAATAAAATAATTCTCATCGTTTACTGATCTTAGTACAAGTCAATTTACCAATAATCTGAAGAGAAGCACCAGTTAAATTCTGAAAGTGGAGTTCCTTGATAATATGAAATAGAGGCTGATGGGGAAGTCAAACAATTATGCTGAAATCCAATGTTATGAAATGCACATTTTTTAAAAATGTGAACAGAAGTCCACACTTCAAGTGTGAATGCTGGCAATATAGAGATCAGTATAATGTTACCTGCTCACATAACATTAATGAATCAGTAAGATATTAAATAACATATCCATTTGCTAAAAACATATTTCCTGCACATGAGTCAGCATAATCCCAAGCACAAGTATAGGCTGGGTGGAGAATAGAATGAGAACAACCCTGAAGAGAAGGGATTGGGGGTGTTGGTGAGGGAGAAACTCAGTAGGACCCAGCAACGTGCATGGGCAGCCCAGAAACCACCTGTATAGCATTCAAAGCACCATGGGCAGCAGGTGAGGGAGGGGATTCTGCCCCTCTGCTCTGCTCTGGTGAGACCCCACTGGCAGTGCTGGGTCCAGATCTGGAGTCCCAGCTTAAGGATATGGACCTGCTGAGGTGAGTGCAGAGGAGGACCCTGAAGCTGCCCAGAAGGCTGGAGCACCTTTTCTTTGGGTTGAGAGGGTTAATTCAGCCTGGGGAAGACAAGGCTCCAGGGAGACCTTAGAGCCTTTTCCAGCACCTAAAGAGGGCTACAAGCGGGCATGGACTGATAGGACAAGGGGGAATGGCTACAAACTAAAGGGATAGGTTTAGATTAGAAATTAGGAAGAAATTTTTCACTGTGAGGCTGGTGAGGCACTGGCACAGGTTGCCCAGAAAAGATGTGGATGTCCCATCCCTGGAAGTGTTCAAGGCCAGGCTGGATGGGGCTTTGAGAGACCTGGTTAAGGGGAAGGTGTCCCTGCTTATGGCAAGGGGGTTGGAACCAGATGGTTTGCAAGGCCCCTCCCAACCCAAAACTTTTTTGATTCTACTCAGTCTTTTTAAAAAATACTACCAAAGGTCTAAAATAGTTTAAAAAACTTCCAGTTAAATATTGGGCCATTTGGATTATGAAATAATAAAAATTTAGTTTACTGCATGATTATTACCTGAAAAAGTATGCCCCATGCTTTGAGTCTTATCAATTTCCTATTTTGCTATGGATAAACAGCTGTACACTTAGTGCTTAAAATCTGTCAGAATGCTTCTCCATTTCCATTGTCAGGGAACTATTTCAACATTTCTGGTTCTTGGTTCCATGGGGGAGCCCTGTCTTTATAATGTCCCCGTTAAAAATACATTCACAACAACCTGAATGGCATCTTGTAAATGATAATACTTCAAACGAGGGGGAAAAAAACCCCTTTCACATAGGGATTCATTCTTAAATTCCCCTACATGCTCTGCTTAGCGAGGGCCCTGGGAAATAGCAGGGAAAGCAGCAGGCACTGTTGCCCCAGGGCCATTCCTCCCACAAAGGGAATATTTTCACACTGCTGCAGAGCCACCATCTTCACCCCATGCAGCATTTTCAGGGAAAGGCATCTTGTAGGCACATCTTTCTCTCTCCAGCCTGCTGGAATTGCCCCTCGGAAGCAGGGAGGGCTCATTACAGGTTAAAGCAGCTCAGCGTGCTGCTGTCACTTTGGATCAGTCACAATGGGCTGGCTCAGATGTGAGTATACAGAAACACGAGGATGCCTCACTTCCCACCTTCTGGTCTTGTGTCAAGTGCAGTATGTTTAAATTAGCACATCTCAGCCAGGACATGAACCGCACCACCAAAACTGCCCTCTCCTCCTGCACAGCACACTCCCGAAGTCACAGGAAGAGAAGATAAGGGAAATGGCATAACCTCTTTACTTTGCTGCAGCTGTTAAATTTAGTGAGGGCTTACTGCAAAAAAAAATACCTACCCTGCCCTAGGTACTGCAACAAAGACACTTTTGGAAAGGATTTGAGAGCAGTGAATCCTCTTGGAGGTCCAGGGTGAATAGTTCAGACATACCAGATATTTTGATCAGAAGGCAAGTAACAGTTAATTAATTCATTAAATTAATGAATAAATTATTAATTAATTATTTAATTAATTAAAACAATTAATTCGAAGTATGTTTACAAGGTAAAGAACACAGTTTCTCCAGAAAGTGTTCCTAGATTAACATCAAAATGTGCTAAACAGTCAGAAAACACACGGTGCTGCTGAGATTGTTACAATGTTAAGTGATTCTCTGTGCCGCAGAATTTACAAGGTCATGGCTCAGTACCTCATTAAAATTAGGGTTCTGTTAATTAAAGCCTTCTTTCAAGTGATAGATGGTTACTGTGGATATAAGCTGCGCATACTGTTGCTGAAACTTCATTTTAGGAATAGACAACACACACAAAGCATATAGCCCTGGGTAGAAATAAAGTTGCTTCCTATGGAAGAAAAGATTTCTTACACTGCAATACACAGACAAAGGGAGGCAGGTAGAAGGTTCTTTAAAAATCATAAAAGTCTTGTTGGCACCCACTTTTATTTCAAAGTCTCTGAACAGCACCCTTTTCACAAGTTTCCTGTCTTGTTAAAGGCCACAGAAAGCTTTTTCAAAGAGATTCAGTGGCCTTAGGAGTGAACTTGCCTGCACCCCTGCCCAAATCATTTCATCTGAGATTTTAAGCCCCCACATATTTCATTAAAAGGCACAATGATAAAGAAAAACAATGGATAGAAGTGTGCTCAATATAGTTAGGAAGACAGAGCACAATTTATTTAATCCTGAAAATTTCTTACCCAAAACCTCCTTGACTTCTAGGAAAACCTAACACTATGTTTTAGTGCTGAAAAGGACTTCTGAGAGAGGAGGGATATCCACGTCAGAGAATGAACCCAAAAAGTCTTAAAAAGAGAAAGTCTTAGGATTTTTAAAGATTCTTCAGAGATGACATGGAAGTCCACCGACTGCAAGAAAGTCAATGAGGCATCTCTAAGGTCACGTAAGGAGGATGTTTATGATGATAAAACAGGCAACAGAGTTTAGGAATGTATCTTTTAAACAATAAGTTATAAAATTGCCAAATATTTCTCATTGAAAGAGGCACTTTTTTCCTATTTGGTAACTTCTTATAAAGAAAGCATTTGAGAAGAGCATCCTCTGCTATTTGGATATTCAAGTCTAGTTTTTATCCAGCTGATCCTTCCAAACGCTGTATTTGATTCTTTAATGGTTTCATGGTTCAGTGAATTCAAATTCCTTCCTTACTTCCATGATTAAAAGGAAAATTCAAAACCACAAGATTTGGACTACTTAGAAATTAAGCGTGTGTAGAGTTTAGGATGTGCTGCAACAAAAGACAGAAATTACAAAGATTAGAATGTGCTTTCTTCCTCTCCTATATCAGAAAGAGACATAAATGAGCCATTAACCATATTGATAGATATTAATAGCTCTGAAGCAAGACAAACCTGTGCAACTTCCACAAATGCTGTAAGCTCAATAGAGTTCCTAGAATTACTTACAAATGATGAGACAAAGGCATGGGTCTTATTCCACGTTTTTAAATGCTAAAGGAGGAAAATGCTGCAGACCTACATCCAGTGTGGGCTCAATTTTAAGCATAAGCACTCCTTTATTTTCTGAACTGAAGCTTTAGAATTTACTTGTTTTTCACCCCTGAAAGTGTCAGCACTGGCCTGTGGAGCAACTAACACGGCCATCACAATAATTAGCACAGCAAAAACATAGTAAACAGGCTGATGAATCAGTTTTGTATGAATTTCTGCCAGTAACAGAGGGAGCTGGACTTCCCAGATGGGACTTAGAAGTTTCTGTACCTCCACCTGGTATCATCTTGATGACAAGCTGTTCCTCCCCTGCTTTCCCCCAAAGGAACACATCCTGGCTCTGGGGAGCTAATTCCCTGCCACAGCCCAGGGCTGTGCAGAGTCTCAGCAATTAGGCACAGCTACATGAGCCTTTTCAAAGGGCTGATGCTTTCAAGAAAGTAAAGAGGCAATTGGGCTGTGTTGACCAGAAACCAGGACAGTAAAACCCTGGAGAGTTTGTAGTGATTGGCTTTTTATTTTTGTGTTTTATTGCAAGGAAACTAAATGAATGAAATGCAGCCAGACATGTTCTGACCACAAAAGAAATTAATTTAAACACAAATTTCTACTTTGTATTTATCTCTCTTCTGTATAATGGCACCTCTCCCTTTTTTACTCTGCCCCTACCCTCCTTCACTAAAATATTTATGTATGATAATGGTTTCCTGAAATACAGAATGAAATCAAACCATATTGTAATAAAGCTAAATGGAGCAGAAGATTAATAAATCAATATCAAGTAGCATTTTTACAGCTTTCCCAGAAATAAAACAATTAGCACATTAACAGTGAATGCAATAAAAAAATTAGCCAATTAGGATATTTAAGTGACTACCACACTGAACTGAAAGAGTAACTGCAGTACATATGGACAACTTCTTCTGAGATAGAGAAGAGTCTGCACTGTCCTCCTCTGTGCAAACAGAGTGTGTATGCAACACAGTGGATTTATTGCCATACACATAAGCTGATCTGATGTTACCCTTGCTGCTCTACTGTCTGAAGAGGATACCTTAAAAGTAAATGAGGTGATAGTTGTGCTCATGTTAATTGTTGCTGTAATACTATTTGCAGCACCCTTTGACACCAAAATTTACTACAGAATTGTAATCAGTTCCTTAGGAAGGTTACCAATTCTAAAATAAAATTTAAAAAAACCAAAGAATAAAATCTAAAAGGTTTACATATTAATAGCACTTCAATGCTTCTCTCCCAGATGGTAACACAGCTGACTGCCATTCCCTCCTATAACACAGTGCTGTTTATTCTCTGAATATCCCCAATATAAAACCATTAAATCCTTTGTTGCTGTTGTAAAACTTGATCTACAGTTGGACAACATAATTAAGTGTCAACTTTTGGATATATGGTACAAAAAGTAGATAGAAAAATCCAGCTTGTACACCACCAACAATTCAGTTCATGGCTGAGATAATGGGATTGCAGATTATTAGCTGAAAGATGCAATATTTTACCCCTCACAGCTCTGGCCTAAGGTGTAGTTCTGCTGCACTTGGTGCATTTTTGGCACCATTTTGCTGCTCCCTTTCTCTTCCATTAGCCCGTTCAAAACTTTATGATACTGAGGCTGTATGACTGTGCTGTGCACTCAACTGGAATGAAACAGCACTCTGATTACAAGCATCGGATGATCTGTTAGTTCTTGTAGAACTTATGGAGCTGTTATGAAATCTAATATATGATGTGGAGAGAGATTAGCAGAGGAATGGGATTTTGATTCAGCATCATAAGGAAAATGAATGAAGGAGAGTGAGCAATTAAAGCAATTGGTCTTGTGCAGAGTACAAACACCTGTACAAATCTGGACATTCACCTATTCCTCTCTGCAAACATGCACACAGAGTGTGCCTAAGGAGTGCCATCAACAAGGCTTTATTTGCTGTCTATTTGCTATCCCTACAATAAAGAGTGGGAAATAATCATATACTGTCTTAGGAAATATTCAAGAGTATCTATTACATGTCTATTACTAGATTATTATAGTTGTATACATTTATAACTAAGCTACATTAAAGTGAGAGAATGAGGGGTGTGGAAGATTAAGGAGAAGTAGAAAAATTGAAAATGAACATCAGTGGAGAATAATATATTTGTTGAAGCAAGCTATTCCATACTTAGGCAAATAATTCAGACACTAGGCAGCATGCTGGAATGGTAAATTGCCATCAGAATAGTCATCACCTATCATCACAGAATGGTTGAGGTTGGAGGGGACCTTAAAGATCATCCAGTTCCAACTCCGCAGCCATGGGCAGGGCGACCTTCCACTAGACCAGGTTACTCCAAGCCCCATCCAAACCAGCTTTGAACACTTCCAGGGATGGGGCACACACAGCTTCTCTAGGAAACCTGTGCTAGTGCTTCACCACCCTCACAGTGAACAACTTTTTCCTGCTATCTAATTTAAACCTGCCCTCTGTGAGTCTGAAGACATTCTCCCTGATTCTACCGCTTCATGCCCTTGTAAAAAGCTCTCTTGCAGCCCCTTTAGGTACTGAAGGCTTCTACAAAAGTCTCGCTGGAATCTTCTCCAGCCCCAACTCTCCTGGCCTGTGTCCATAGCAGAGGAAGGCTTCCACCACTATGGCTCTGCTGCAATCATGGGGGGCCTGCAAGAGGGACCTAGTGTGTGCAGAGGCACTTTTCTTCCCTTTAAATGACAAAGATGAACCTCTGCTCCCGAGGGCACAATAGTGTCGTGCAAAGTGATGCAGCAGGATTGCATCCATCAGGCTCTGCCATGTAAATAAGTTACGAGAAAGACAGAAGGGTTTGCCTCATTGGCATATAACCTCTACCTACAGCAGTTAACCTAAAATGTTTACTTTATTAAACACAATATGCATCTGTTAAGAGATGCTGCACTGTGCTATTTAAACACAGACCATTATGAATATTTTTATAGCACTGCTATTCCCCCTAGTGTGTATTTATTTCCATTTTAGCTCTGCAGTTTTCTCAGCGAAGTCTCCTTGATGTAGGCCTACGTGAGAACACCAACTGAAAAGACTTTAAATCAACCGCCTTGTTAGTGGAAGCATACAACACTATTATCCAGGGACTTGATGTTCCTTCTAAAGAGCAGGAGGTCAATTCTCTGGGCCAAATTAATATCTCCACGGAATAATTTCCTGGCTGGTGTGTCAAGAGAAAAATCACCTCACTTTGCAGCTCAGCCCAGGCCACCAGGACTCAGAGTGACCCTGGACATGGCCAACTTTGGCAGCCACCACTATATTGAGATCTGGGCCTGATGTTCCATCACATTTTACCAGCTCTTTACCCGCCTTAGCCCAAAAAGCTGTTGCAGAGAAAAACAAAGCTATGCTAGGCTAAAAGCAGGGCAGTGTACTAAGGAACCAGGTAGGATACTGTTTTCTTGGATGCTTTGAAGTCAGCAGGGTTATGCATCTTAAAGCATTGTTTCTTTGCATAGATCTGGTATTCAAATAATAAAGCAAATTACTTTAAACAGTATCTGTATACCAGAACAACAAAAGAGAAAAGTATTTTACTTTTTTCTTTTGTTCATAGGTAGGGTAAAAATAAGCACAGAGCAAGATGGAAACCAGTCAGTTCAACAGATTTCATCCCCATACAATAATAGATGCTCAACTGTAAATACTCTGTACATCCAACAGAGCACATAACCATGTGTCCTGGTTTGAAGACGGGTGTCTGCTAAGGAAGGTGGGAACCTCCCTTAGAACCAGCAAATTTGAACCCACTTCCCTCTGAATTATAACTTTGGAATCAAGGGCTTTCAGGCAAAGATATGAAGAAAGGAATAACAGTTTTTTACTAGTATCTATGGCAAGGCAAACAATCAATAACAACAGTGGCAATAACAAACAAACAAACAAAAACCAGAAGATGCGGTGACAGAAGTCTCTGATCTGTCAAATGCTTTTCCCGTTCAGTGCAGCTCCGGTCCCAGCCGGCAGGGGCGCTGTCGGGCTGCAGTGCCGGGCAGGGCGGGTGCGATGACTCCCGTGCAGATGCAGGGGGCGCTGTGGCACGGTCAGTCTGCGGGATGCAGGCAGCGGCGGTGGATCGGGAGCAGGTGGGCGCCGCAGCGGGATGGGCAGGGCAGTGACGGGTGTGGATAGCTCAGAGCAGGGAGCAGGAGCGGCAGAGACGGGATCAGGAACGCGCCCTTTTTCCCAAACGAAAAGCTCACTCACCAAGGAAAGGAAAAGCGGCACTGATCCGTGATCTTCCTGCTGCTGCCAGCCGAGGAGATTCGCAGTTCCCCACTGCTGTCCTGTCCCCTTCCCGGTGGTCCCGAATGTCTTATCAGGATCACCAAAAGTCTCTCCCCTTCCCACACCCAAGCCAGCTGTTTGTCTCTTACAAAAGGAGTTAATAGTCCTTAAGTATCCAGCCATTTGTAACGTAGCAACAGGAGTGAGGGAAAAATTCCAACCAACTCCCAACCTTCAACAGAATGTCTTTATATTTCAATTCTACCAGAATCAAACAGATGCAAGTACAAGAATTTGACAGTGACATTGTTCAGTATTGAAATGAATTTTAAACTTAACATTGAATTTAATTTTAACATTGTTTCCACACAATTTAAAATAAAACAAACCATACTCCATACCCTTCTGAAGAAGCATTGTACCAGATTTTGAGTAGTGCAACAGTAGCAAAATAAGAGTGAGCTATTCAAACCCATCTCATAATTTTATACCTACCCTTGGACCACTGTGTTTGGGAATAGATAATAAGCCTTACATCAAAAAATTGCTACACTAAACAGAGAAGCTTGACATGATTAACAACACTGGGCCAGTCACCCTGATAGAAGGTAAAATGCCATTAATTAACTCAGTGATGAAGGACAGCATTCCTCTTCTCTGGCACTAGCTAGCCTAAAAGCATTCCCACCACTTACCAAGAATTAGACTCTCAATTTTCAGCCAAATAAACCAAAATCAATGCATTGTCTACCCCCTGATTTATTAGACTTGATATACTGATGATATTTATATAAAACTCCAGCAACTAAAAACAATACTGCATTATTATGCACAATTACATTGCAAATCAATAAGAAACAATGCTGTACAGTTAGAAGAATGAGATTTGAAGGTAAAACATTTGGAGCATATGAAAAGGAATGCCAGCCTATGCTGACATGGTTAGATTGTTGACATGCTTAATTATAGGCTTCAGACACCAGGGAGTGACCGTGTAACATGAGAAAGGTTGCCAGTATGTTAAACACATAAAACCTTTGAAAACACCATCTTACAAAATGCTGATATGGTGTAAATAAAAGAGGAATTGCTTTCCCTTATTCTTAAGGAAGATTTGCAATCCTGAAATTCAGTGCTTGCAAAAGAACTGAAGCATTCTGCTGAATCACAGAACCAATGTCCAGTGAAAGAAAATGTTTTGCCCATGATCACTTGAAGCACCAAAGTCTCTGCTCAATTCTGTACCAATTACTCCTTAGCTTTCTGGCAGAATTGTCTTTGAGAGCTCCCTGCATAAGTTCACATGCTGTGAACATGTGCCACTTGGAAACCAAGCTGGATTTGTCCCTCTCCAACTTCAGCTGGGCATTTGCAAAAAGAGTCTGTTGACCTTCAGTAGAACCAAAAATTTATGCTATCATCATGTCTCTGAAGATGTAATTTTTTTCCCCCACCATTTGAGCATCCCTTTGAAAGAACCTCATTAGTATTTTGGGAAAGGAAATCACAATTCCTAGTGCAAAAAAAATCCAAACAAGATAGTCCTTCAGTGCAAGACTAGTAGTTATTGACTGGGTTTATATTATTTCTATTATCTGCACCAGCAGCACCAATTTTAGCAGAATCATTTAAAAACATCCGCATGCCCCATTCATCCACATCCATAGACTCCAGGACTTTCCAAGCCGTCACAAAGAATACTCTCACCGCCTGCCTGGAGCAGACTTTGTATTTTCATTTCAAAACCCAAAGCACTGAATGAAAGGCAAATTTCGAGGACCAGCTGCCTTGGTGCAAAATGCAAAGCTTGTTGTTCTGTCCACATTAGAGCAAGTTCTGTGGACATTTCCAACACAGATGGATTGAAACTAGGATAATTCATTTTGTGAATAAGTGGAACAAAAAATGAGTAGAGCAAGTCCCTCATAGCACTGCCATGAGTCAGATGCAAAACTCTGTGGATGGCTCACAAATACAGATTATTCGTGTCTTGCACTATGCTTCTGCTCAGCACAGAGCCCTGCTTGTTGCCAAAATTATCAGGAAGAGTTTAGACAATGGATGCTGAGGTCCCCAAATCCCTTTCAGTGGAGCTAGAGGCATGATCATGATCTTTGACTATGCTGTTTCACTCTGAAAGGTCTGAACACAAAGAGAAGAGGCTTATCCCATACTTCAAAATGGCAAAAACCTTTTTTGAGAAAGTTGGCAAGTTACTCTCTGTCTTGAAGCACTGATTCAACTGAAACCCCAAGAAGAGTTTACAAATACAGCCATATTGATGCACTCACATAGAGAAAAATGCCAGGTCACTAAAGCCTGAGAGACCCACTCCAGTCCAGACGTCATGTAAAAAGTCTTTGTAAGTTCACCGCCTGATGGCATTCTGGCAGCAGTACAGATTCAGTGAAAATTAAAAACCAAATAATATTGCTGTATTTATGAGGCCTGCACTAGTCCTAGCCCCATCCTAGGCTTCTCCTACAAACTCTGGGCCACACGACTGCAGGTGGGGAAACATCATATTAGGAACAATCTAGATCCAAAATTAGTATTTATCAGTCAAAGAAAGTGCATCTAACCAAATTTATGCCCAATGTAAATTCCTGTACTATCATATACTGCAATTATTTGATTTTCAGTTTTTATTTTTAAATGGAATACTAAAGCGTTGCATGGGACTGTTGCCTGCAAATATGTCTCTTACTGGCAGATTTCATGAATTTTGTATCTGTTATCAGCAAAAAAGCATAATTTGCAGGCGTGAAGTCAATACATTAGACAAATAAAGTCTTTTCAACAGAAAGTCATGTGAATGACAATTATCAATGCTCAAGGCAAACCACGGCTAATGTTTTGGAATACCTAATGACATGTTTATTCTCGTTCTCAGCAGCTAGTGTTTTCATAACAAGTTGTTTTAATTTTTTTTTTAGAGACCCAACCTTCTGTATTTTGAATAAAGGATTTTATTTTTATTTCAAGCACAAGGAGCCATGTGATCATGACCTTTTCTGTTACAAAGCCAAATGCAAGGCAGAGAATTGAAATACTAAATTCACTTGCTACAGATACTTTATGACCACTTACAGTATATTAAGACGTGCTAATTCGATAATACAGAAACAAAAGAGTTAATTGTCACACAAATTTCAAATTTTGCACATAATAACCGCTTTTTAGTAAAAAAAAAACAAACCTTAAATATTTTGCATAAGTGCTAGTACAATAAAGGACAAAAAGTTTTGCAAGTGTGTCCTGCACAGAATGGACAGTCCTTCTTCGTCAACACAAATTGCATTCAGAGTTAAAACGGGTGCAAAAAAGAAAAATTCTAACAGGTATCATTGCAGAACACAATCCACATCAAACTTACCAACATGAAATTTTTAAAAAGGAACTTTTCACTCTGGCAGACCCTAGAAGAATTCCTCACAATGAAGAATTTGCAATCTCTGTGGCAATGAAGGATTATAGTCTTAGTGCAGAAACAGAGACTGAGGTGCAGGGCAAGGGGAAGTCACAGGCAAGAGAAAAGTCTAACATTAAAAAGAAAAAATATCACAGAGGAAACAAACTGATTAAAGCTTAATCTGTAGGGAGACAATCTTGTCTCCCTACAGATCAAGTTTTGAGGGGTCCCAGCAAGTCCTTGCCAAGTGACACCTGATGAAAGTAGGATGAGTGCAAAGCAGAATATGATGCCCAAAGGGTCCAGAGCAATTCAGATGGGTGTTCACACAGATGGAGGAGAAATGAGAGAGCGGAAGCTATACCCTGCCAACCTACCCCATGCCACCATGTTATTTCTTTAATTTGTTCTACCTGTCTGCTCAGATTACCTAATATGAATCTCAAGCTGTACTTACACTGCTGGCCAAACCATTGGATAAATTACTTTTGACTGAATTAGGAAAATTGTGCTGTAATTGGCTGTTCCTCAGTGATCAACATGAGACTTTGCCTGATCACCATGCTGAGCTGGAAAGGATATTTCAGGCGTACTGGTTTTACATGCCAAGAAGAGAAGATTTCTACAGCTCCTGGGAGCTAGAAGCAAAAGTCCTTTCTCACATCGTTAACTCAGGTACTTACAACACTTCCTAGAAAATAGACCTAGCAATGCCTACAAATGTTGGGGATTTTTGCCAAAGGCTTCAATGGAGAAAAAGAGTGAAGAATAAAGCTTGTTCCAACTTAAAACTACATACCCATAGAGACCACAGAAGGCAAATATGTTCCCCAGCCCAGGGGTAGCTGAGAGACAGAAGCAGAAAGGGTCGCAAGGTCCCAAGCATTTTAAGTTATTCGCATCCTGCCACTGCTTTTCCTACTAATAATCACAGAATATCCTGCGTTAGAAGGAATCCACAAGGATCATCAAGTCCAACTCCTGGTCTTGAACAGAACAACCCCAAGAATCACACCATGTGCCTGACGGTGCTGTCCAAAAGCTTCTGGAAATTTGGCAGGCTTGGTGCAGTGACCACTTTCCTGGGGAGCCTGTTCCAGTGCCAAATCACCCTCTGGGGGTAGAACCTTTTCCTAACATCGACCCAATTCACATTCTCCTTGACACAAATTCAGGCCTTTCCCCCACAGAGAAGAGAATGGTGCCTGCTCCTCCACTGCCCATCATGAGAGGAAGGTGGAGACTGCTGTGAGGTCTCCCCTCAGTCTCCTCCAGGCTGCTGAGCAGACCAAGTGACCTCAGCCACTCCTCATTTGGCTTCCCTCAAGGTCCTTCACCATCTCCATAGCCTTCCTTTGGCTGCTAACAGCTTTATATCCTTCATATCTTGTGGCGCCTAAAACTGCCCTCAGAAACTGAGTCCGTCCATAAAATTACCATCAGTGTGTATTTTCCTAGGTATTAACTACTCAAATTTCAGAGCAATATACTGCCCCAGACAGTCTACCCAGTGCCCTGGTCCGAGTGAGCCAGGACAGAGTTGGGACCCTACAGAGCAATGATATTGGAAGACAGCTAAAAAGTTAGATCTGCTCATTTTTTATAACATTCTATGTGACCCATCAGCACGCACAAAGCAGACATACTTTTTCTTTCCAATTAGTTTGGTATTCGAGGGAGAAGTGAGGGCAAAACTCAACAGAGTTTCAAGTACACAGAGCCTGCAAGTGGACTCTTGAGCTTTTCAGGTGATTTGTAGCTGATCTCCTGAAGGAACAGAAACTAATGAGTAAAACAAAGTCCCTTTAATCTGCCTTTGCTTGCAAATTCTTTCGTATAATCCCCCTCTTTGTTCCCTCTTGGTAGGCTGTTCACCAAATTTACATTTCAGAGTCTTCCCAAATATTCCTTTCAGGCTGCTAGTGACACAACATATAATCACCCTACCTGAGCCTACTACTAATAAACAAACAAGAGGATTGCCAGCTTTTTTGTGTGCCTTTGAAAAGCCTAATTGATTAAATATTGAGAACATTCAAATATTTAACTACACACTCAGCATGCAGAAAAACGAGAAATCTACTTTTCCAACAGGGAATGTCACCCATTTAAAGTGACTAGGATGGCAAAGTGCTAAAGATGGATTTTCATAGCTTAAATTACATTTAGAGAGCAAAGAGCAAGAAGTAGGAGGTGACAAGAACACATTAACTACCATATAAGCATTAAAAAGTAGAGGGAATAACCCTCAGATCTGTCCTGAGCAGACACAGTAAGATTGGTTTAAAAAGAAAGGTGAACCAAAGGTGAACACAAAACTCCGCTACTTAAAACCTTGCATCCGTTCTAAAATTCCAGGTTTGTTATGTGTCAAAATCAAATAAGACAATACAACAAATGTGTTGTATGCATTGAGGACCAAACGAAGTAAGATGTTTTGAAATTAAAGCATTGTAGCTGTCATCACTTGTGCTAAATATTGCTACTAATTTCTATCACCTTCTCTCATAAGTTAAAGAGCTGAGATCACAATAGTACATAAAAGAACTACAAATCAGTTAAGGACCAGACTTATTTTCATGGCTAGAGATACATGAATAAAAATTAACCCATCTATTCCAATCCCAATTTAAGAAAAGGGGCACAGTGTTCAGTGTGCTGGGCTCCTCACTGGGTCAGGTCACTGAACACATCTATCCCCCAAGTCCCTCAGGGGATGTCTGAAAACACATAGACCAGAAAAAATATCCTTAAAATAGCGACACTCAGCAAACAGCTTGCATCCTTTTGTCTCGCCTTTGCTTCAGCATCACTTTTTAAAAACAGGAGATGGAAAAGTCATATTTCCCTGCATAGCAATGGTATTGTAGAGCTGCATTTGAAATTCTTCCCGAGACACCTGCAAGATTGAAGGGGCTGGAAGAGGTCACCAAGATAAACCTCAGGTAACCATTTCAAATGCAAGGCTGAGCAAAAGCCGTGGATAGATTTCAAAATCTGACCCTTGCTGGAAAAAAGAAACTTTCCTCTCTCTATGACTGTATTTATTTTCTAAATTCACTATTTTGGACTTTCACCCTCCTCCTGGGAGTCAGGTGCCAGTTAGGGGCAGAAGGAGGAATTTTCCAAACACAAACTTTATAGACATAGTAGGAGCTATTTCACTTTTTGCGACCTACAATTTAAGTACGCTGACACATTTTTTCAGCAATCAACTCTCTGTACAAGAGACACTGACAAAAATAATTACTCATTAAAATAATCCCTGTATAAAAGAAATGCCTTATTAATGGGAACTGTCAATTTTAAGAAGGTAGAAGACCAGACTTTCAAGAAACACTCTTGTTATTTTTAAAATGTTGTTTTGAAGGATGTATTTAACATACACTAGAGGTTCACTTTTTGTTGAGCAGCAGAGGAAATGATCACTATGGAATAAACATCAGGTCTATTTGCCAAGATGAATATTTAGATTCAGTAAGAGCACTAAGGGTTGTGCCATAGATGTGCTGGGGTTGTGCCATAGCCCCATGTTAAACCTATTAAATCTTTATAACAACTGGCATTAGCAGAAGCATTTCATTAACAGGCTAATGAATACACTGGTACTCTCTGGCACTCTGGTTTTAATCATCAAAAGGTAGCTCTTATCCCAATTCCCAAACTTGGGGATACATCTGTGTTTGAATATTAGTGCTGGTGATCACAGCAATATCAAAGTCAGACAGCACCATAATCTTACAGGGGAAAAACAGAATAATAATGAGGATTTACGTCAGTATTTCTCACAACAGTTTCAATTAAAAATATGCAACAGTGATACCATCAAACTAGAAATTGGTTCTGCATGACTGAAATGAAGGCCTACTGCACTGACTGTGTTTATACTCAGTTACTGAGCAGAGACCCTTGACTTTCTCAGAAGGCAGGCAGCCAAAAATCTGCATTAAAACATAGCTTGAAACCCAGCCAGTTCTAAAATTCTCCTGAAAGTGAATGAACTCTGTGTTATGCAGAATTAGATTAATTTAACAATGGTCTTTTCACCCATACTCAGTAAATATAGCCCTTTTTTTCTACTGGAAAATTATTTTCTGAGTTGCCAGGTCTAGTAAGGTATTGTCTTACATGTAATAAATAGAGAAAAATACAAAAGACATTAATCAGAAATCACCCCATCCCACTTCTTGACAACATTTTGCCTCCTTCTTCCACTTTAGACTTGTGTGATTTTTCCATCTGACTCTCAAATGGAGAGTAACTTTCATTGTGCAGGTTACCCTTGGGTTTAAAAATGCCACATGTACAGAATCCATTTTTATCATTGCACAGGTATAATTCAGGAATTAATATCCAGGTTCCTAGCACAGACATTGTCCAACAAAAATTTAAGGCAGAAAGCATAAACTTTATTTGTGATCATCATCCTGACAATTCATACCCAAACTGGGTCTTGATCTGAGACATAATTAATGTCAGTTGTGTCCTAGGTTTATAATTTAGCTGTTACAATATAAATTAAATTAGTATGCACCACTAAAAATGTATTTGACTAAGGAAATACAAGTTACATATCCTGTCAAAGCAGAATAATAGTATGTATTATTACCATTATTATTATTATTAATAATAATAATAAAAATAACCACATTTAACACTGTCAAATTTGCGAAGACTAAAAAGAAATTTGGTTGACTTTTCAAAAGCTTCCCATAGCTCAGAAATGTTTACTCTTAAAACATTTCAGTTTTTGTAACTGCTGGAAATAACAGTATTTCCATAGTAGTAAATACATCTACTAATATTTTAAGATAAAAACTAAAAATCTACACTTACACAAAATCGAGGCTACAAAGCACTGGAAACCAATGGAAATGTGCTATTTCTATTGCTATTAGAGACAAGATGAGCTTAAATCATACCCAAATGAAATGCTTTTGTGTCATATTCATATTTAATTCTCACAATGAACATAGGGACTGGATGTTTGCATTTTTCAGAAATTGTCAACTGAAGTCAGTGGGAGTGTGTTGGAAAAAACCCAATATATTTCTAACACCACAAGATTTTTTAAATTTATTTTTTAACTCCTTACTTTTCTTATAAAGAAACAGCCAAGCACATATATTTGGAAAACTGTCATTAAAATAGTCTTGGCACATAAAATGCTAGTAGACTTACAAATAACTACTTAGATATCATTTGAAAACATACTTCAGTGGCTACATTTATAAATATGATTAGATCATTAGCAAAAAGAAAGTATTTAGTCCCAAACTATATAAGTATCTCTACAAAAATTATATCATGATGATATCAGAACGTGGAAGAAAGTATATGTGTGTATATACACACACACACTCGTGTGTGCCTGAGTGCTTGCCTCAACATGTCTGCATTCTTCATCACATGCACAAACATGCATTTATTATGAAGATACACAAGAATTTTCTTCCCCAAAGCCTTGATGCATATGACCGAGCAAACATAATGCAAGAAGTTGACACTAAATGTTTCCCATTAAATCCTGCAGAAACACCAATAAAACATCAGACTGCCCAAATGTCTGAGTGGTGACTTGAGGAGCCCAGGGCGCTGGAAGGGTTTAATGACTGCTGGTGAAACCTGTACTGGGCTTGGCAGAGAGATGACAGTGTTGTGTGGGGCTAGAGGTGGCTAAGTCTCACCTGAGTCCTGGCTTTGATGTAAGCCCGGATTTGGGGCCATAAACCTGCAGTTTTTATGGGATAAATAGCCTAGAAAGTTTGTGATGAAGAGTACAAGCATCTCATGATGGGGAGCTAAACCAGGTTGCTCAAAGCCCCATCCAGGCTGACCTTGGATACTTCAGGAATGGCAACATTACACATCACCTACCCAGAAAAAAAAAACCAAACAGCATTGGTTTACAGAAACTATCTGACATTGGTTATTCCATAGTTTGTGAAACCTTGATGTTCTGAGCTCCTTCAAATTGTATTTAAAGCAGCAAGAATACCCAGGGCTTTACAGCTGAGATCCAAAGGACCTTTCTCAAATGAATGTGCAAATTATCCAAACCTGAATTATGACCACACTGGCAGTTTATTGCTTTGAGTCACTCCAATGCTGTGACTGGCATCAAAGAGAGCATGACTGTAGCTGCTTTCTTCTCAATTAAATCATGTAGTTAAAGATGCAGCTGAACAGCAGCTTGGTCTTGTGATACAAAAGGGATTAGAAGTATTTTTCTGTCTCTCTTTCCCAAATCAGAGAACATTCTTGCTGAAATAAGGTCAGCAAAGCTTTTGCAAGCAGCCCCCATAATTCACCTGGACTGTTCACTTCACAGTTTTGATATGGCTGGCACAGGGCACTTGGGCAAAGCAAGTCCAGCTACGAGTCTTGCATGGGATGGGTTAAGTCTGCTTAAGCTTCTGTTGGCAGAAGCAACTCTCACTCACCTAAATAATGCTACTGACAGTGTTATAATATTTTTTGTATATTTCAAAACAGATCCGTTTATCCTATTACTGCTGATCCAGCTTTTTTTTTCAGTGTACGTCAGCAAACATAAATCTTTTTCTGCTATCGTGGTACAAAGGCAATAATAGAACAATTACAACAGAATTATTGCTAATGGATAGAAATCTTACTACTCTTCTTTTTTTAATCACGCATTACGTTATTCAAAGAAATATGCAGGTATCTCAACAGCAGACATAGATATTCCTGTTAACCTTGCACCTTAACTGTTCTCTGGTTTACATCCTCTTCCCCATCTGCTTTTTGTTTCTGTGAAATAAAGCAGATGACTCCCACCAAGTTTAAATATTCTTAGCCAACACACAGAAACCAATCAAGTCTAGTCCTTTCTCCCTCCTTCCCTCTCCACCCCAATCCCCTGATGATAATAGCTGCAGATGAAACCCACAGATATAAAATGCCAGATGCTAGTCCAAATTACTTATGGTTACCTGACTGCAATTGAGTGCATATTCCTCTTCTTCAACATGGAGAACATGGCCCCTTCCCCTTGGCACACTTTATTTGGACAATTTATTCTATTATTTGTTTGTTAAATGGGAATGGAAAAACTGCAGACCTCTTTGGAGACTTCCAGTCCAGGCTTTGAAGGCACTTGTTTTGATCTTCTGTTATTGCTGTACCTTGTTACACTTGTCACATCTTATTCAATAAGGTCAGACTGTGTTTAACAAGGAGGCAAAGCAGTGTGCTGCTAAGTAATATGGCTGTTCTCAAAACAAAACAAAAAAGCAGATTTGGAAAAATTTAGCTCTAACTGGACATAGAGACCACAATAGAGATTTCCTGTGGTATGTGGACATCCGTAACTCCTCTCCGAATATCACAGGACAAATCTTGTATCAAAAATTGTTATCCAAAGTCATCCACCTATTGAGGGCTATACTTTCCTTCCACATCAAGTTTCTAAATTGTTTTGTAAAGTTTACTAATGGTTTCAGGCATGCTTAAACATGCAGGAAAAGAATTGTGTACCAAATGATTCAAAAGGCTAAATCTAAATATTTCACTTTTAAACTGCCTGTGCAAAATCAAAATGCATGTAATACCTAGGAGAAAATTAAGGAACCAAAAATATTGTAACTGCTGCACATTTTACCAGGCGTGTCAGGTAAAACTGCTCTCCAATTTGCCCTGTCATGTAAATTACCATGTAACCATCCTTCTGACCACCCATATACTGTAATTTCATCAAGCAAGCATACAAATCAAATAGCCTCCAGACCTTCTCAGTATTAATGAAAAAGCATTTGTTTCCAGGCATATAAAATATTAACTTATTAGTATTAACAGTGAGACATACAAGTGACAGTTGATTCTGGGGAAAGCTTACATCTCTAAAACCTCTTGACTTTCTTTAGAAGCTTTAAAGCAAACCCCTGTGCTCTGTGGCAACATTGATAAGGAAAAGCTTTGCCTGTGGAGCTAAGCCCGCCATGGGCAGCAAACAGCAGTGACTGACAGACTCAAAATGCTGAGGAGCCCAGTAGACTTCTCTTTTTCTTTTCAACCTGTCTTGGAGTTGAGTTTTAACTTCTGTTCCCATCCTCACATCACTTCTTGGGGGAGTGGAAGCGTCTTATGTGCCTGATGTGTTACTGGAACCTGGGCAATGCTGACCCACCAAGTGGATCCAATTGAAGTGTCAGTTGTGCGAACCAAGATTCCAGATAAGGGGACAAACACAGTGGTCCACCATGAGAAAAACGGTGTATCTGTAGGGCAGCCACTCATCACAGGAGAGCTAACAAATATTCATATGCTGCAAGCAGAAACCATCCTTCCTGCTACGGGTTCAGAGAGTTCAGACTTTGGATATTTTCTCAGCATCAGCAAAGCAATCCAAAACCCATCAAATAACTCAAAACCAAAGTCTAGGCAACCACCTCCTACAAACACCCTACAGAACAACACACACAAGCCTAAGCACTTAGTGGAGTCCAACAACTGCATATCATCACTAATTGTGTAGAGCATCCCATACACCGGGAGTGAGAAGGTATGATCTCAGCCTTTCTTTCAGTTCTTAACCTCTGGCTCTGTTTCCTGGATGGAAACGAGTGCTGCACATGCAGATTTGATCCCACCTGTGGCCAAGCCTGATAAGCCATGTCCAGTGATCCCAGCTGGGGAGCTTGCTCAGGCAGCAGCACAATACTTGCCCTTCCTCCTCCACTGCCTCTCTCCCATCATCCTCAGCATCTTTATTCACAGCGCACCCTGCAAGTGAAAGACCTTTCAATGCCTGCCCCAGTTGGCCTCTCTCTTTTGAATCCACAATAAAACATCTCCCCTTGCCTCTCAAGAAGATTGTCGTGGTTAATCCTCCACTTGCAGAGTGGCATTATTTATTCAGTGCAACAGCAAAATTTCTTCCAGCCTGAACCATGATGGAATTGTTCCATTGCCTGTTCACTCAAAGCTGATTTTCACAGGTCTTGGGTACATGATCTAATAGAAAATTTTAATGAAAACACCCCATTTAATTGGAGCTGAATCATTTAACAGAGAGACACTTTTTCAAACTTGCTTTGAGGGGTAGACCTAAAGCATTTGAGTCAACAGGTGAGTCGCTAAGAAGATGGGGCAGACTGGACTCAATCCTATATGTTGTCTAATTCTGCAACTTTTGATGTAAAAACTTGCCCTGCTTGACACAGATCAGGGACTTAAATTTTTATCTTCAGCTCGGTAACATAACTGTCTGTCTATGGGGCTTATGTGTCTTCTGCACACAAAGAGGCTTTTGTGGCTCACCAGGGAATGAAAGCCAATTGTGAAAGTTGGAGAAGCACTGTAAGGAATCCTCTTCTCACGTTGGGCTCTGTGAAGATCCTGGACTTCAGACGGATTGCTTTACAGATGGAAGGGTTACGTTACCATCTTGGGTGACCTCCTGCATGATGCAGGTCACAGCGCTCCTCCCTGCCAAGCCACTCTGTCTAGCCCAACTACTTGTGATGGCAGTAGAGCGTAAGATGCAATTTAAATGGTTGTAAGTGATAGACAGCTTCACCACATCCACCAGAAAGTCGTTCCAAGGACTAATTACCCTCTCTTAAAAACACGCCTTGCATTTCCCGTTTGATCTTTGCTGATTTCAACTCTCAGCCGCTGGATCCTGTGGCTTTGCTTGCTGGCTTAAAGAGTCCTTTGCTCCAGACATCTTATCCCTCAGTGGGTACTTACAGACCATGATTAAATAGCCACTTAACCTTCTCTTCAGTAAGGTGAGTCCTAAGAGAGCAGATGGTGCTGAGTATCTCTAAAAATTAGCACTGCAGCTATTTCTGTTGATAAATTGCCAGCTGATTGTTTTACTAAGGCCAGTCATGGAGAGCTGCTGGCACCATTGACATATATAGCAGGTGCTCAGCATGGTTTGGTGTTTGTTTTCCATACCACAGTTCCTAAAGGCCAAGGACGTCGTCTCCAGTGCTCACCAGCCCTAAAGCAGCAAGAGCCAACCTCTGCCACAGGAGATGCACACTAAAGAGGACTCAGTGCCTCAGGACTGAGGCAGCTTTACCTTCATGGTCTCTGCAGTGTTGCTACCAAATTAATACCAAACCCAACCATGTTGCTCATTTCTGTGACTCTGAGGAAAAAGGTAAGATCTCATATCACTAAAGCAGGGAACTGAAGCTGCTCTGCATTGAGGGAAAAACCAGGTCCTTCCAAAGCACAGACAGGAGCCCTTGAGTGACTGGATGAAAGCGCATCAACAGCAGCAGCCCTTCTCTCTCCTCACCAGAAACATCCCCAGCAGAAGCTGCCCAGCAAAGATGTTATGGTTTGCTTTTCTGTTGTTCGTGGGATTTGTGGAAGCAGGTAGAGAGGTCAGGCAGACAGGCTTCAAGATGGCGAAGAAGAAGGTTTTATTTACAAGAAGTTCTTTTTATACATAGTAATAAACAATTGTCTATTGGCCAAAGACAATCCACCCCCAAAGACCTATTGGTTATGGCTTGTACACCTCTAACACAAAACAGAGATTAAGAAAGTACAGTTTATCTATATTCTCCATATAAGAGAAAGGAAAATCCTAAAACAATGCAACTACAAGATGTGACTGTCAGGAATTGCTCTGCAGCTTTCAAATGTTTTGGACCTTTTGGTTGTCTCCTGCTGAAGCTGCTGTCCTTTGGAGAGCAGCCAAGAGAAGCTCCCTCATCTGAAGAGGCCATTTGTCACAGGGGCATTCCCATTGCTCCTTAGCTTCACAGAAAGGACTGCTGTACCACAGCAAGTACATCCATTTCTTGGTACACTAAATAGTGAGACAATTACCTGCATCTTCTGCCCAGGCACTGTAGAAGCAAGTTTCAACTGTTGTAATTCCTCCATAAATAGGGCGCTAGTATTGCTGTTAAATATACAAAAATATCTCCAATTCCTTTGCTACTTGCGCTGGCCCAAACACATCTTACAGCTGCAAGACCTCAAAACTTCCAACAGAGAAATACTTAGATGGCCCTGGAAAAAAACCCTTTTCATTAACACAATGCTACAAAGACGTCCTTATTAGTAGGTAAGAGCATGAATTCCTGGGTACACAGGGATAGGACACTGGAAGATTCTTGAGGTATCAGAGCTTCTAGCTTTGGACCAGATGGAACATGCAACTTCCCAGTCATGGCAAACTTCAGCCTTGAAATATTTCAATCAATAAATAAACCCAAACCCATCGCATGGAGCCCCCAGTCATTCCTCCCTCTCTATTTTTAGCAGCTTGTGGGAAATAAGCCCAGTGCTTGCAGTTTTCTGAGAAGTACCTTAAAAACACCCAGGAAGTTGAGAAAAGAGGACCCCAACATCTCATACTTTAAACTGAGAACTGTCCCCCTGACACAGGTAACCAAAGGCACAGAAAGAACACAAGATATGGCCCATATTGTTCTCATAATTTATAATTAATTCCAATGAACTGCATTTAGTTCTAATTGGAATGAAAAAACCTTTTTACGTCCAGTGAAAGGAGAAAAAGGGTTGCAGCTTTTTAAACCCACCCCTCCCAAGAGAATATGCACACAAGTGTGCACAGATGAAAGGGACAAACAGGACCAAAGGACAGAGAAAAGACAGAAAATGTAAATAAGGAGGAGGCAGGCTATAGGCCTCTAAAATACTTTCCAGATTTCCTGCCCGTAAACATGAATTGAATACAAAGCTACTGAAGTATAATTACCTCCTTGTCAATCCTGACATTAATATTTTCCTAACTCTTCAATGACAATCACTTCTTTCAACACCCTTTAATAACAATTCATTTACTTATCCTTCCACAGATGTGTAAGATTGTCAATAACTTCCCATCCCTTAGAGCAACACTGGAAATCCATGGATCAGAGATGGCTACTGAAACTGAACCAGATTTCTGAACAGCCAAAATTTGTCAGAAGGGACTTTCTACTCCTTTCAAAAAACCAGAAAATTATTTTTGCAAGGTTACTTTATTCATTCTTTTCTCTTGCGTAAATGAAAACTTGAAAAGCTAGTGTTCAAAAGGCAAATATTATTATGGATAAACAAGCCTGTAAGACCCCTCCCCCCTGCATTTCCTTTCATGCAGCTTAGGAAGTACTTCTCACAAATACATGCAATAAAGGACACAAAACCATCCAGTTATTGTTCAAGCCGTTAGCACTGACAGGTTGCATGTCTTCGACAAGTCACTTAGTATACACCTGCTGACTTTCTCCAATAAATGAAATACTAGAATGGTATTCATCTTCTTCAAAACACCAGGAACACTAAGGAAAGAAAAAAACAGCATAAACTGCTACTGATCAGGTCACAGCAGCACTAGGATATAACACTTTTTCATGTTTTCCTCAGTCCTTCTGAGTAACAGCAAACGTGATTAAAGCTAACTATTTTGAATATGAAATATTAGCATCACATTATTTGGCACAGCACAGTCCTGGGACCTGCTTTCCCCCTTGCCATTTGATTTTTGTTAAAATTGAGTCCTAGTCCTTCTGACAAGCTGTCTTCAAAATACATTCCAAATGAATAGACTGCATGGGGCAAGGGAGCTGACTTTTATCTAGTTTTTCTCCAGAGTTATCCTTAAAACCTGCAGAAGCTCCTGGATCCGAGCTCCACAAAGGGTTTTTAATCACAAAAAATGATTGTTCATTGAGGAGCTGCCCTAGGTGGATGGGAAGGCAATAGATGGAATGTGCTAAGTAACCAAATGACACAAAAGTGAAGCAAGATACAGAGCAGACTGTGTATTCATCCTTTTGTTGTGATCATCATAAACTCAGGAAGGAAGTTTGTATGCAGCAAAATAGACAGACCATGGAAATATGAATTTCATCTAAAAAATCCCATATAGTGTGATATGAACAACATTTGAAACTGTGGACCTTAATCCATGAATTAGTCATACATGGCCTCAGACTCATACCAACAGCATAAGGACCTTGGTTTCATCATGATCTCATTGCAACCCTCCTGCCGTCAATTCTGTTAATTCTCAGGTGGCATATTTAAATCCTTCATGTATTAGTGCCAGTATAGCTAGAGAAATATTAAAACACCTAACCAGCTCTCAGCTCCTCCCTCAATAGATCATACCTCTGCCAGGGGTTTATTAGGGAAAAAAAATAAAGAATCTTGGTTCTTGCTGCTAAATAGGTGCCTGCAGGGTCATGTGGGAGAATCCCCATGTTAACAGGTTAAGAAGTTTCCTCAGGATTATAGGGACAAGTCTCTCACAGTAAGCCTGTTCTCACAAAGATCTTTAAAAGATCTTTAAAACCCCCTTCAGAAAATTATTTCTGCTCTTCATGCACTTCTCCAGTGTCTTACTTCTGATTCATCTGGATACTTGTTTGCCAGAGTGATGTACCTCTTTATCAGGACCACTAAACGACCATCAGTGCTCATCATCTTTACATCCACAACTAATACTATGCTGTTGGGACAAAAGCTTTCACTAAATCTCACAATTTGTCTTCATCCTTCATTCGTTACACCCAAAATAATAATAACAATTAATAAAACCTTTACAAGAGCAGCTAAGCAATATTGGGCAGCAGTGTAAAACTTCAACATTAGTCTTGCCATGAACTCCCACATGGAAGAACGTTCCATAAAGAATGTTCCATCTGTGTAGATGTCAGAGAGAGAAACCTAAACAGTTAAATATTACCCCAAAAGAAGTAAAACTTGTTAGGTGTTTTCTATTAAAGACCTGCAGCCACCTCGGACTTGTGCTCTTGTTGAAGTCAACAGCAAAACTCCCATTGACTTCAGCAAGAACAAGGTCATGGTCTTTCTGTGCTGCTGACTGGGTGACAGCACGGTCATAGGTCCTGAATTTAAAGAGAGAAATCAATACACAGCCTACAACTGCCTGGTTCCATCTCTCCAGCTACACACAGACCCACACTGGGGACTTTGATTCGTTTGTACTTTCTGGGCTTTCTGGACAAAAGGTTCATATGACAGTGTATGACACATTAGGCTTTATTTGGACTCGCAGGAGGGTTGTAGGCAAAAGACCACTGAGATAAACAAGATTGCCAGTGTCTGGGTGTTCTGCTGAGGAGGCGGTTCCTTGGATATTACAGGCAACCCACCGGGAACACACAGACAAATATAAAGCTCTCTTTTATGGAGCAGCTAATGTCAACAGTGGTGCTTGCACCACGTGACTTGATATATCAGGGGAATCCAGCCCGAACACTTCCCATGTTGCACAGAAGAGGCATAAAAAGTCAGACCAGATGACTACAACAATTTTGGTATCTGCTTCCATTCATGCAAAACTAAACATAAAGTTTGCCCTCTATACATTCAAATACAAAACTACCTTGTGCTTTGGGGAAAAAAAGAAAAGAAAAGAAAAGAAAAGAAAAGAAAAGAAAAGAAAAGAAAAGAAAAGAAAAGAAAAGAAAAGAAAAGAAAAGAAAAGAAAAGAAAAGAAAAGAAAAGAAAAGAAAAGAAAAGAAAAGAAAAGAAAAGAAAAGAAAAGAAAAGAAAGAAAAATAAAGAAAAATAAAAAGGAAATAAAGGACATCTGTATGAGCATTCATAGGAAAAATGCCCTCCCTCTCTTGATAAATATACATTCACACATATACGAACATGCATATATGTAAGGGGATCTTTATATTCTGCTTTACAGAGAACTGATTTAATTTACAGGAATTTCTGTTGCTTTCAAACGCTTTTAAAAATGCCTCATTACATTTAGTGTTTCCTTTTCTTGGCATCAGAATATTATAAAACCAATAAAACCAACAGCATAAGAATGGTGCTAACTGCAATCTAAAGATACAAATGAATCTTCTATATTGCCAGCATCAACCATCCTTTGCCTAAAAAAACCAACTGCTTAACAAATGAGCACTTAAATATGCTTTTACTAAACTTTAGCATAAACCATTAAGTGTGCATTTGGTAAACTTTGCACTGGGATTTTAATTAAAGCCACCAGCCATATAAACTGCATTGTTTCTGCTTCTTTTTTCCCCTTTATACATCAGCTTTCTCTTTCCCCAGCTTTAAGTGAAGAGGCAGATTTGTCTGAAGCTGTAGCCAAAGCCAAAAATCAAAGCCAGTTCCATTTCCTGGGATGGCTGCGAACACAGTTTACAGCAAGGAAATACACCCACGCGCATTATGGATGACCTTGGGAGCATCAGTTCATTGGCTACGCTTCTGGCAGCTGAGAGCTGGATCATCAAAAATCCTCCTGAACATGGAAACACATGCAGTGTTGGCAGAGAGACAGCGATCCAATACACTCAGCAAAGGCAGGTTCAGGGAAGGAACAAATAAAAAATGTCGTGCTTACAGTCAAAAGCAGCCAATCCTCCCTCATTCAGCCCTGGAAATTGGCAAAAACAATACAATATTTCCCTGCTTCATTTTTCCTTTGCAAGGAAACTTGCCCCATCAATCTTGCAGGTACAAATACAGCTATATAATCCATGACAGCTGAGGGTGGGCAGTTTCACTGAAACATATTGGCTCATCTGGAGGACTTTTGCCAAAAAATGGGCCTTTTTTTATCTAACCATAACAATGACATTCTTATAGTGTTCAAATATGACAATACTACATCAGTGTTTACAAAACATTCACTAGATAATTCATGGCAGAATAAGAAAGAAAAAACTTAAGTGAACTTGGAATATACTGACTGCAAAAGGTAGCCACATTAAGGCAACATCCAGAATTTTAAAAAAGCAGATACAGAGGTGACTTGGAAAAAATATATCATGTTGGGATGCACCAAGTATACGATCCTTTAACTAATTAAAACCAGGACATTTGATTCTTTTGCAAAGCTCTTTTTGAAAGGTTAATCATCCAAGTAGCAAACTGTTTGTCTTTTTGTCAAAAATTGAAATATATTGCCCCAAACTTTAAAAATTCCATATTAGCTATACCCACCGAAAGATTTGAACTTTCAATCAAACACTGTCTACGGAGGAGCGATGAGGTAAATTAAGCAACAGTAATTTAATGATCAATCCTTGTCATTTCAGAATGACAGTACTATTTAGAAAAAAGTGAAAGGAAAATAGATTAAAGCACTAAAATAAAGACGCTTTGTTCATCTGAATAAAACATTTGTAACTCTGGTCTGAGAGGTTACTTTCATTTGCAGCCAGTTTGATTTGCCACTCATCTTCCTTTGGGAATCATTCTGTTTCAAGTGCAGTAAGAGATGATTTATTTGCATAAGCCAACAGAGGGTTATTCTTTCCTCAAAAAACAGAGAATGACATTGCTGTACAAATGAAAGAAAATGTTAACAACTCCTGTAAGTTCTCACAGGTGATTAAAGGCATCATACTACATAACACAAAGTGATTAGCACTGACTTGGCATATATTACATTTTAAGCATAGTTGAGCTTTTGCACTGTTTCCCCAACTACTAATAAACTTCTTTTTCAAGACACATTAGAAATATTTGCTCTTCAGAAGTATGCTTTAGACTAAAATCAGAAATTACTATCCTTCACTGAAGTAATTTTTATGTATGATCAGGAAATAAGTAGCATCTCTATATGTTTATTTTTAAATTAGTCTTGAAAAAGGAGAAAGTGAAATTGAAGCTAGTCTTTGGTATTATCATGTTGTTCCCTATTTCTGGAGCAGAGCTGAATCACAGCACTAAGGTAAGTTGTCACCAATCTACCGTTGCCAGGCCTCCTGTCTGTGGATGTCCCTATTGCACTTTGTAATTACAAATATTAAGAGTGACACTGCCTCCTGTGGAGGAGGTTACTCCCACAGAGTCTCTCTGCAGTCTCCAGAGAAATCTGGTTTACTGGAGCAGACCCAGACCCACATCACCAACACCTGCTGCAGCAGCACTGCGAGCCTGCACTGGATCATCGGGCACTCACTCCACACCAAACAGGCTTGGAAAGCCAATTTAACAAAAAATGCTGATCCAGAGCCTTCTGCCCCTCTTCTTCTGACCTCCCTGCAACATTGCTTCTTACAAACCTTTTCATGAGCTTCAATTCCATACATTTAATCCTTTCAGCTGGAGCCAAATTTGACCATTAGCTTTATCATTATGCCATCCATGCCCTTATTCCTGTCCCATACACCTCAAAAAACCTCACCTTACCAAGTAAACCCTCCTGAGCTTCAGAGGAAGGCAGCTTTTCAAGCACATCTAGAAGGACCACGTAGGGAATCAGCTTCCAATCAAAAGTCTTGGCAGAGCCCTGCTTTACAGAACCCTCATGCTCAGAACAAAACCCAAACACTCTCCAGCTGATATGCTTCTGCTAAATTATAACAAATTATAAAGGTAATAATTTTGTGATGGATTACAAAAACATTGCAGCACTACTTATTTGTTGGAAGCTGAGACCAGCTCCTTGACTTCCACTGGGAAGTCTGTGCGTGGCAGAACACAACACTGCAGGACAGTACTACTGAGAGTAATACTCCAGAGATAACTAAACCTCTCTCATTTCCAAAGGTGTTTGCAATTCTTTTTCATTTTTTCCATATCACATAGACTATAATTCCTCCCCTAGTAAATCCTAGGAACTGGGCTTCTCCTTTCAAGTAAGGATTTTTTCATATAGTAATCCTCTGAGTAATATTATACTTTTAGGTCTGTGGCTGAAGATGTATCATGGCTGTTCTTTGGGCTTCAGAATAAAAAAGTTTGTCTGTCACTCACTAATTGCTCTAGGGATGTTTTCCATACTGGAGAAAACAAAACTTAAATTTTATATTGTTTCTTCCATCAGGTCACATTACAATCAAAAACAATGGAAGACAGTAGGGTACAAGTATGAGTCCAGCTTAAAAAATTTTAAAAGCTCCATTTCTTGCAGCTAATAAGAAAAAAGAATAAGGAAAGAAAAAGAGGCAGGGGGGGTGAGAATATTAAAATCCATGGTTGCCACCTCCTAACTCACCCAGCACATAAGCCAAAACAATTATGGAGAGACGTATGTTGATAGAAATAAAACAATTACTTGCATTCTGTGCCTATTTTAAATATTAAGTGTTAGCAGCATGTTAGCTAGAAAATTAAAAGCCTCCAAATTTTAGTTTCAGAATATATGAATAAAGAACTGCATATGGAGGAAAGACAAACCCAAACATTTATTTGTTTGCATATTGGATACCTATAATATCATGTACTCAAAAACTTGTAGTTTAGAATGAGTCCAATACTGTAACCAATGAGGAAAATTTGGCATGGAGGATGACCATTTACATGCTAAGTCTGATTATATGCTAAAATATGCAGATGCATAACAGCTTATCTTTTAAATATCATATACTACACACATAAATGCTAGTGCTGGATCTAATTTAACAGGATTTGTGGTTATGAACGCATGGACACCAAAAATCCAGCATGAATGACAAGTTACAGTCCAGTGCCATTCCAGCTGGCTAAGATACAAACACTTCTTTCCCAAACTGCAGTTGCTAGTAAAGTCAGTACAGAAAATTTCATTATACCTACAGCAAGGCTCATTTGACATTTTACTCTTTCCTAAAGCAATGCAGCTCTCCCCCAGCAATAGGGAAGATAATATAACGCTCAGAACCAGCTTCACCTTCATTTCTTCCTCTCTCAAGATGGATGAAAAATGTGTGGCAATGCTACTTATTTCCTAATCTTATATAAAAGAAGATTTAAACGAGAGGTAGGAATTCTGCTCTTAGTCTGGAATGTGCTTTTGAAGCTCAAGTATTTCTATCATGTCTTCAAAAAATCACTGGGCTGACCTAGAAGACAGTGAGTCTGGAGACCAGCTCTTTGACTGAATTTGAATACAAATTCAAATACAAATTTGCAAATACATATGCAAAACAGAGAGGTGGAAAAGTGGTAACTCAGGTAAGAAAAGGGTGTTATTGCAGCAAAGTGCATTCAGGTAATGAAAGCAGCACCAATTACTCCTGCACGTAAAATGCATAAGATTGTCTTAACTGTCTTAATGCAATGAATAATAATTAATTTGCACATTAGGATCCATATTAAAGCTAAATTCAAAGCATTACAAAAGACATGTTGCCCAGCAAAACTGATGTCATGTTGATTTTCTGTTGAGCATCTTTTCAGGAGAAGCAGTAACTTCCCAGTTTGCAGGGAACTTTTCTTACTTTGTTGATATCACTATACCTGGAAATCGTAGCACATTGAGTATTAATTCAACCACAGCAGCACAGGCCAACATACATGGACTGATCTTTGGTATTAACTTCTGTCTGTTTCAATATGTATTTAAAAAACTCCACCACCATCTCATTTTAGAAGGATTATGGTGCTACTGCAAGCCATCCATATTGGCAAACCCACCAACAACTGAAGGATTTGGTACCTATACAACAAATGTGTTTCATGCTTACAAAAGAGACCCTTGTGAAATTGCCTAACACGAATTTAAGAAACAAAAGTTAAATATTTATAAACAAGACACATTGGAAGCCCAGGAAATCCTTATGGAAGATATACTCTAAAGTGATTGACTATTCATATTCAGAATATGACGTACTATGGAAATGAATAAAAAGTAAACAACATACTCCATTATTCCCAACATCTGCAAAGCCTATTTTAAACTTCCTAAATTACACAGATGTAACAGCATGGAGCTCTTAAGCCTCAAGTGCATATTGATGAGATTGAGTTTGTGTTTCTGCGATCCTGAAGTGAACAATTAAAGAGAATACATTTCTGTACTGCAACTGAACAAATCCAGAAGGTTACTGTTTCTGCTTGTGAGGACATCTGACCTGTATCTGCGAGACAAGTTAGCAGCTTTCCAGCAGTTTACCAGGATATCTTTAATATCTCCATTTAAAAAAATTAATGATTTTTAAACAAAATGAAGCAGATTGCGGCTGAGATATTACAAAAAATGCTGAAACGCTTTAAAATACACATTAACATGGGAGTAAGAGAAATTCACAATAAGGAACAAGGAATAGCAAAACCAAAACAAATTACACTAATTTCAGAGATGACTTCTTCATGTCTGGAAAAAAATACCAGGTTTTACCATTTCATTTTAACCCTCAGGTTTCTCTCTCACCAGAGAATGTTCTGTACGACCCTGTCCACTGTCCTCCAAGACCAAATGTGATATTCTTGCCCAAACACTGCAGCATGAGAGACGAAGAGGAATGGATGAGCACTGTAGACTCTAAAATTATCACTCTTGCACATGTGAAAAAGTGAACCCTGCAGCTAAAACCAAGGCAGACCTTTATCAAAAGTCACCAATAAAGCAAGAGAATGCAAATGTACTGACCCCCTGAGCATCTCTCAACTGAGGTCATTAAAATCTGAGGATTCCAGAAAAACACTGTTATCACAAGGATGCTATTTCAGAGAAGTAATTATTTTATTACTTTTTTTAAAAAAACTTTGGCCCTCACACTGTATAAATAAGAGGTTTTCTTCATTTCCTCCTCTTTTGTAATTCCCCTGATGTGAAGTCTAAAAAAAAAAAAAAAAAGAAGAAGAGGTACTGAGAGGGTTAAATGAATGCATACCAATAGGAAAAAGAAAGAAACTGCCAACTTAAGTGTTTCTTCATAACAGAGTCCACAGTCAAGCACTGCACACGCTATCCTGCTGGAAATAGAGGCGATGGAAGGCACAATCTGGAAGGAGTAGAGAAAATTCTCAGTGGAAACAAGTTTTTGGAAAGGCCAAGGTTCAAGACCACACAGTAGGATCACTGAAGTCAGATGTGCCTGGGAGTCTTGATGAAATAAATTCCTACAGAAAAGGTAAAAATTCCCCATCTGTCCAATTTCCCCAAGTCAAGTGGCTGCATGAATGCTATCACAAATGAGCAATACCATGCATTACAGAAAAATCACTGCAACAGTTTGGTAATAGTTTTAGAACTGAGATCCAATGACACCTTTGCTCGGCAGCACAACTAAATCTTCATTTTTTCAATCTAAATAATCCCTTTGCCATCACAGTAATTTATTCAGCTCAGTGTTGCTCCCAAGAAAGATTATAACAAAAAGATGGCATTTGTGCTTATTAAGTACTTACCTCCTTAAGTCTTTTCACTTACAAGGAAACAGCTCCCCCCCCCCCCCCCCCAAGATAATCCTCTTTTTCTGTAAACATCAGTCTAAAACTAAATGCCTACATTCTATAAGAAAATTCAGTACTTTTTTCATCTAAAGAAGCAAGACTGGAAATTAAAGTTATTTATTAAAAATCACTAAAATTCTTTACTACAAAGTATATTGGGGGATTGAAACTAGATGACTTTTAAGGTCCTTTCCAACCCAAGCCATTCTATGATTCTATGATAATTTAGCACTACAGAGGATTTAGCACCCACAGAACACTACAGGACTCTGCAATCAAAGTCCAGGTCAGTACAAACATCAAACACCCTTTTAAACCACACAATCTTTGTTCTGTGTGCCATTTGTCTTCAAAATGTAATGCTTCTATGATGGCATTGTAAGCATCAGAGCTCTGAAAGCCTGACAGAAACACTGGTTTCAATTTCACTGTGGATTATTATTTGGAAAACATTTAGGGAAATGTAATGAGCCCAACAGGAGGCTCAAAATCTAAGAGATCCTGTTGTCTGCCTTTGTGAAAACCCACAAAATCTTTAGCTCAAAGCTACTTGCATTACACTTTCCACTATTTTTTTGGAATGGTTTCTCATTTTCCATAGCCTATATCTATTGATAGATTTTTCCATTCAGTAAACAAGGAAGCTGATGCTTACTTAGAAAGTGACCTTCAAGGCCAACAAGAAAATCTACAGCTACTAGATACAAAAAAGCAACACAACCCAAGAACAAAAGTACGCACAATAATTTTTTTCCTAAGAGACATGTCAATACCGTAAATACCCGCCACAGTTGTGACAAGCCTTAACAGAAGCCAACATGTGGGTTGACAAACCATTCAAGAAAATCCAGTACTGTATTACTCCTGTTCTAGAAATCTCATGTCCATGGGGAGGACTATGGAAGAGACAGCCCCAGCCCTCTGGGAAGGGACACCTGCCTCATCATCTAGTTCATCTTTTACACTTTAAGCAGTTTTGAAGTGTTCAAGGCCAGGTTGGATGGGATTTGGAGCAGACTGCTCTAGTGGAAGGTGTTCCTAACCAAGAGTGGGGGCTTAAACTAGAAGATCTTTAGGGCTCTCTCTAAACCCAACCATCCTATGATTCCATGAAGTAGAGAGAAGGTGCCTGTGTTGCAAGCAGGTGAAGGTCAGGAAGCAAAAACAATGTGAAAATAAGGCATCTCTGAAGTGTTCTCAAGCGAAAAACATGATCAAGGAATGCCACAGCTCTTTAGTTTTTTTGTTCTCAAAACTATTTCATGAAAATTTGTCTAAGTACTTTCTGGGTGACTTGATACCACATTCATTGTTTTAACCCACATGTGAAGGCAGGGTGATCTTTCTGCATCACAAACTCACCGTGCCTACGTGTTCCTGAAGAGCAGTGTGCTCTGACATACATGAGAACAGGCTTGGTCAAGGTCTGTACTGAGCTGATGAATAGCAAGCTCACTTATAGCAAAAGGGAAATGAAAATGCAAGAGGAATGATTCAACACACCGAACTAATAGCGCTCAGAAAGTGTTGTTAGTCATATAACATTACTGTCATAGGAAATGATAAAATCAAAAGATACAAGTGGACTTGCTAATTTAAAAGGAATCAAAATTCCAGGCTGGAGAGCAGGGAGAGGCAACATTTTATTTGTCTTCTTTCTATTTATTTTACAAATTTGATTACATGAGTGGGAGCCTATAATTGAAATAGTTTCCGTGGGCAAATTAAACAATAACATTTTGTTCTATAAATCAAGTATCACACATTAATGTGGAAATTAGTTTTGTATTTTAAAACAATCTGTACTACAAAGCAAATATCAGCTTGCAAGAAATTCTGGGGCCACACAACCAGTGCTGCTGACATAGTAAGGTTTGTTAGTCTTCAGCAATTAATTACATCTATATATATTGCTTTAAAAATCTCAAACCTAAAACTTTTAACAGAAAATGTCCACTGGAAATATCTGCCAGGGACAGCAAAAGAATTAATTTAAAAGGCATAGCTGAGGCTGGGAGTTAGAATTCCCTCTAAATACAAATGTGGACTTTTTTTTAAATGTTTTTTTTAAATGGAAGGGAATGCATTATTAATGATTCCCAGAGGGACACACACAAGACCAGACATCTAAGTATGCTTTCAGAGATGTAATGACAGGATTTCCACAGGTAACAAGAGAAGCAAAATTCTTTCCAAAAACTACTTTTGACACACTGTAGCCAACCGTTTTGAAAAGCAAACAAAAACCATGCAGCAGCTCCACAGTTTGTTACAGACTCAATTCTACTCCCTTGTAGACATCAAGTTATTGGAACTAAAACCAAATGAAGATACATCCAAAACATCAGTCTTGAAGTGCCACCAAGTTTTTGGTTAGTTTTTGGGGAGCTCCAAGGGCTCGCTAGGCTGGTGAGAAACCCACCCCAGGCCTGATCCACTCTGGGGAGGCAGGGACTCCCCACATCCATTGCCATGGATGCTCTCACCTTGGGTCTTTCCCTTTCCTGCTGCGCTGTGGCACAAGTAAGACACCACTCATTCATTTACAACGCATCTGTCATGAAACCAAACCCAAAATGCAAGCAGCAGCAACTTTACTCGCACTTACTGATCCCAGGGGTGATAAATACGTTTGTTTACTTCTGCACCACCAAAGCTGGTGGTAAAAGGGAAGCCAATCAGACTGTTAAGTGGCTGAAACTCACATTAAAAATCAAATGATAACATAATCCCAGGAAATTGCCAGGATATAGAGATTGAAAGTACTGCAATAGCCAGGGCCATGCCGGCATCTTGCCAACAGCCTGAGGGTCAAAGCTATTATTCTGCATGTATATCTACATAATTTTACATCTATTTTGCATAACAAGTAAGCATAGTAATAAATACACTTTACAGAGGGACATCCTGGACTAGTTTGCCCACTCTTGCAAGAGCACAAGGCTCATGATTGCCTTTATTTTTAACTTCCTATATAAAAACTAATTTGGTTTTACAACACAATCCTCTAGGGAGACTCAGGACCACACCACAGGAAAGTTACTCCTTGGTTTACAAGGATGTTGCAAACCATCAATGCAACCAGCTGGGATAGACAACTTATTTATTTTACCTGGAGTGCCGATCCCTTTCTTCTATGTGTGGCATTACAAAAGTTCTTAACTGCTTTTCTGCTTTACTGCTATGGCTAGTCCCAAATTCAAATTTGGATTCAGGTTTTTCATCTTTCAGTAGAGAGAGGGTCAAGAATCTTCTTATCAATATTCAGAAAAAAAAAAAGCAAAACTTTTTATCTATCCCCCTGTGGACAGAAATATAATCCTAACTATAGTTATATGCAACCATAAAATCACATGTAGATGTGCTGAAGAGCCACAGAGCATTTCCACAGTAACAGATGAAAAAAGTAATCACATAGTTTCCTGGAATAAAAATGTGGATGTACCCTCACATTACTATACATTAGTACAATCAATTCCTCTGCAGCTACAATCTTAATAATTGCTTTCAACTGGTTTTGTGGGATAAAACTATCAGTCTAAATATGTCAAACTGCAAACTATGCAAAAAACGTGAGCTCTATTATGTTTGCAGAATGTTTTACAATTTCAGAAAGCAACTAAACTGCGTAATATTTTCTTTAAAAAAAGTATTATCTTGTGCTGCATTTCTTGACTTCCCTCTCAATTCATCTCTCATATTCTTCAGTCAGAGATTCAGGACTGGATGTTTCGTAAAGCTGTCCAACTCACTCAGAAATTTCCAATATAGAAAAATAATCCCATGTTTTCTGGTATTATTGCAACATAGGAAGTAATTATCCGGAATGAAAGAGCAAAGACTTGCACAAACAGCAGAAAACAGCAGGGGAGCTACAGTCAATGTGCTTCTGACTACACATGTGAAAAATCTGAATTTAAACTACTATACCTTCCTAGTTTACATGCTTGAGGAACTCCAAATTTTAGGATATCAAACTTCTAATTAGGATTAAAAAATGCAGTCCTGAAGAAGGATCAGACTGTCTTTACAGTCCAGGTGTGCCTGCCCCAGGTCTGCCCCCTCTGAACCCATCCCGCCTTCTATCCTGCAAAAACAGATACCAAATGCCAAACAGGCATTACACCCTTCAGGAAATTAAGCCTAGGCTATCATTTTCCCCTTCTTTCTTCTTTTTACCCCAGAAGTCTATCTGATATGTTTAGACATTGTTTTGAAAAGCTCTTTTTTTCACACTGCCATTTGTTTTGGAAAACAGCCAAGCGACAAAGTCAAATCTCTTCAGAAATCCCACAATAATAAACTGGATACAGAAGAGAGGTCGGGAAGCTTTGTAGAGTAACATATTTCACATTTAAACTTCCAGGGAATTAGACAAAGGCAATGAGAATTTTTTTTTTTTTCTTAAAGAGTTTCAGACACTATCTGTAATAATGTAATTGAAACACTTTCCTTCTCCAAACTGATTGCTGCTGGGAAATGAAACTGATGCATCTCTGTACAAAACCACATGCATTGCCACACAGCAATACATTTCCTTCATCCCTCCAGTCATTTTCTTCTCATCTGTCCAGCTATACGTCTCATCAGCATCCACTGCCAATGTAGCCACCACAAACTCGAGCTGTATAACCTCAGCAAAGTTTATAAGTTCCTTATGCTTCCTTATGTTCTCTGCAAAGAATTATAATTACATTTGTCTGGACAACCATCACATTTACCATGTTAGCACAGTTCTACTCAAGCAGACAGTTCACCTTTTCACTTTAGTCCTGTATTTTAAACCAGAGGAGATGTCTCAATGCGACTGCAGAGTCTCACAAATGCAGCAGCAGCAACAGCAAAGGCTTTATTTTCCTTTATATCAACCTATGTAAATAATACATAATCTGGGTATTTAGTTTTCTTCTGATTGCTGCCACTGAATGCAATGCAAGGAGGGGAAAGGGGGCAGGTGGAGGGAGCTAAACCCTTGCAGGCTGATGGTTTGTAATTTCTTCTGTTACTTGTACGTATGTGGCAAGAGACACAAAAGGCAAGCTCACTGGAATTTAATCTTAGTGTGATCCGTTTCCACCCGAACTTCATAGGCCTGGATGTAAAAAACTGACACTGATCCAAGCCCTGTCAGTCTCCTGCAGCCCATCTGAACATAGAGACTGCAAATTCAGCAGCCAGCACTGACAGCAGAGGCAACGCTGCCTGAACCACACTGACGCAACAGGGACTCTATCCTGCCCTAACCCGAGCGGCTGAAGCACTCGAGATCTTTTGAAGTACTTCTATCACTGTCTGGGGGAGTTATCCGAGAATTACAGACCATATTTGAGAATGAAACACACTGCAGTGTAACAGGCATAAAAGCCCAACAGACTGTTAGGGAACTTGTTTCTCTAATGTTGACGTTATATCATTTGTTTTTGGCAACTCGACACCACCGCCAAGTTTCATCTTCTTCAAATTGTCTTGAAAGGCCTAATAACTCCCTTTATTTGGAATATCTTTTAGAAGGAAAAGAAAATAGATACATTATTTGTAGAGCAGCATATGCCTGACAACTTTGATCTGTGCTGATGCAATACCCTCCAAGGATAAAAGCAGAGCTGCTGAAGAGGAGGAGTCATCAGATGAGTATACACTACCTAGCAGCTTTTTGAAAACACGTTTCTACTCAATTACCACTTCAAGTGATAGCTAATTTTAGATATTAAAGCACTGAACTTTCTGTTGTCATGCTTTCATGCTACAAAATTCCCTCCAATTAAAGCAGAATCTATCCAAAATGTTTCCCTAACACATTTTTATGTACTTTTTCTCTGCTTAAAGCTGTCAGCTTGCCTACACTAGTACACAAGGTAGAGGCTGAAACACAGGTTAATTATTCCACTGTTAAATTCCAACAGAAAAATGAAATTACAGAATGGCATGGGTTAATGTATACTGTAGAACTACAGTATGATAGGGGACATATTATTGCTCTTGATTTGGTTGTCTTGATCCTGGAACCAGTTGTGTGATTGAGTCTTAGACATTAGGATAGCTGTTTCAGGATTTCTGACAATATTTAATCTCATGTTAACTTTGAATTTTTCATTACTCAACATATTTATACTATTTAAAAATGAGATGTACAGGGTTCATTGTGGGGGGGAGGTGTGTGGCTGGTTTTGGGGGCTGTAAAACGACATTATAAATAACACAGACTCCTGCAGAGGATACAACCCAGCCACACATGTGCTTAGCATTCAAATTTGCACAGATGCTGACCCTTCATCTGGGTTCTGCTTTGTCTTTCATTCTGATCATCCCAGACTGTTTATATGAAAACTGGAAAGTGTTTTTAAAAATGAATCCTGACACATTTCTCCACTATCTGTGGCTGTGCAGTTTATGTGCAGTACAGATGAAGCTCATTATGAACACATGCAAGATAAAGAGGTGCTTATGAAAAACAGGTAGATCACCCCTTAAAAAGAAACAACCTGGGGTATTGGGGGCTTTGTGATGTTCAGAAGATTGGTGAACTGAAACACTTCAGAACAAGTATTTCTTTCCCAGCTACAATAAAGTTTGTCCCTTAAAATTAGAACTTCAGTCATAAACCAACTTAAAACCTGTGTAACAGTCTAAATCCAAATACCAAATACCATAGGCTTTCCTGACAATATTGCCTGGATGTGACCTGAAAACAAGATCCAGACTCTAAACAATTCACAAAAGAATTGATTTATATCATATCCTTTTTCCATGCAGTGTGTATTTATGCAATTTTATGAGTCTGTGTAACATTAGCCTTTTGGCAACTGCATACAGAGACATCAGTATATTTATTTCAGATAAGGTGTTTTTTTGTTGTTGATAACTCTGGGTGTCATCTTCCCTATCTCTCTTTATCTCCCTATTGGTTACCTGTAATATTGAAGTCAGAAAATTCAGTAGTCTTATGGGAGACCAGCTATGTTTTATGATCGATTTGAGAGAAAATGAATACATAACTTTCTGAATTTTTATGCTGACAATAATAATGTGGAAAATAAAACTGCTCCTCTGACTCTTCCTTGTACTTGGCCACCTTCTTCTAAAAGGCTCTCTTAATGTGTCCTGTATGGCACCTCTTACAGGATGGGCATCTTTGCTGATCAACTTCAATCTGTGTTCCTAGAATCATCTTCCAATTGTTCCTGATACTTCAGTTAAGTTTGTAGGGAAATGATACCACCCTTTTGCATATATGGTGAGACTCTAAACTCAGAACTACATCTCTGAGAATGAATGTGATTCACTCACCAGTAGACTTGCCTGAAACTGTGAAATGCCATGTCAGATTTTCCTACATCTTACTCCAGGAAAGTCAATTATATTTTTGAAGGGCATCCTTCCCATAGTCAAATTCCTTATATCATGTAAGCCAAGATGTTCATGGGTGCGTAACAAGGAACAGAAATTTGCATCCTTTCTACAGCTGCCTGTCAACTATTTTCAAAATGTCCTTGGAGTTGACATTGTTTTACTGTACCCAGTGATAAACTATAATGGACTTTGACTACATTTCCCTTTCGATACACATTATGATCAAGTAGCATGTTCACAATATTCTCTTAAAAATGCTGTGGAAGTTTTGGACTTACAGCCATTACATACTCAAGAGTGGAGTTTGCAGAGAAGCCTTAGATATTCCACTCCTACTTCCACAGACATCACAGAACATTTCAGTTTATTTGACTAACCACTAACACTCCTTCTCCCATATGAAACCATGTCTTATGTATGCTTGAGAAGTGACAATACTGGCAGTATTTTTTTTTTTTCATTTTGGTTTCTTCTGCACTGTTTGCATTAGCATTTCTTTCACATGAATGTTCACAGCCAGCCAGATTTGAATTAGTTGTGCAGCTTGTCTTTTTGTGCTCTGCTACTTTTTCCATCAGCTTTTCCACTGAACTTTTGTTTCAAGATCAATAGACTTAGTTTACTGCAATGCAAGATTTTCCTGCTACTGCCACTGTCATTTTAGTCACCTTTAGTGGCTTACAAATTCAGTCTCATTTGGTGAAACTCAAATGGCTTAACAGGTGAGATATGAATGCAAAGTGTTATTTTCTTTTTAATAATATATTATGAATACAAGCCTCAAAAGGGGCAGAGTTAGTAGCTGTGCCCTACGGTAGAAAAATGGATTTATCTGATACATTCCATTATACTTCACAGCTCCAACAGAGTAGCCTCGAGTTTATTTGACTAAATCTAATCAGGACTGATGCTACTACCAGAAAAGCAGTAAAATTCAAATATAAAACTTGAAACCATTCTTCCTCTTTTATGCTTTATATGGGTGATCTCTGCATCACTGAAATTATGCAGGCAGAATTTTCCAAGAAGCCAATCTGATTATAGCATAAACTTCCCCAGAAACCCAATCATGAAACCTAATAATGAAAAGCAATGGCACTAGGAAAAATCAAGGTGTTAGAAAAGCTGTCTGTAACAAAGGCGTAACAGGAAAATGCCTTCTTTATTTGGACCAGAAAAAGACTTTTTGCCTTTTTCTACCCTCATCCCTAGTGTAGAATACAGTCAATAACAAAACACGCTTGGTAAATAATTGACAGTTAAAAGTCTAATACCACCTCCCTCCCAGCAGCAGAGCAGCTAAGATACTCGAATGCCCACTAAAAATCAACTGCCTGAAAACTAATAGGGATCCATTTAGTTACTGGAATGCTTTTGCATTGATTTCTTCCATTATCATCTTTTGTACATTAGCATGTGAGCAAAACTGAAGACAGCACTGCATATCCAAAACTGTCATTTCTTCTGTTATCTAGAAAACCTGCTGATCTCTTTTTATTTTTTTGCAAAGCCAAACCAGACTGAATTCCAGTCTCTGCTATGGATACGTTTGGGGGTTTTGTTTGGTTTTTTTTAAGAGAGTATTAACGTTAAAAAGCAATCCACATACATCAAAGGCAGCCCTGGCTTCTTTCACATGAATTTCCATTAAAGTTGATGTTTGCTGGCCTAAAATCCAAAGCCCTTGTCACTCCCAGGCAGTGTGATTTAATTTTCTGGCTGCAGCACTACAGGTGGACTGGCACACATGACTGACTGATCAGCTGCCACCAGCCCACGCCTGAGTCAGCACAGGGCAGGGGGTTCACCTTGCACTTGCAAGGTCAGTGGCCCACAATCCCCTCTCCCCCTCACCACGGCAGCAGTAATTGCGCAGGTATGTTGAGCAATTTAACTCGCTAGAATGTCAGAACTTCAACCTTTTTTGACGTATGCCAGATTTGGTCTACATTGCACGGACATGACATTACTGTGCTTTCCCCAGCAACTCTCTTTCAATAATGATCAAGAAACTGAACAGGGTAAGGATCTAGGGGAAAAAAAAACAACCAAAACAAACCACAGAGCAATCTGGCGCTAAGGCTCCCCTTTAACTCATGAGCATAAGACAAGGTGATGTATTTAACCAAAAAGGAAAAAAAAATTCTAAACCATGAAATAAATAAATTATACAATGAATCACATTTTTTATGAAAACTTTCCTATTTCAAAAAAATGCAGGAAAAAGCTGGCTCAAGAGAGCTGCCTGATCCATGTTAAATTTCAAAAGAAAATAAAAGCATGAAAAGGGGAGGAAGAAGGAGAAGCTATCAGCTTCAAACTATTATAACCTTAGGACACAAAATTTCTTTATTCCTGTCACTTTAAAAGGAACTCTTGGCTGGAAAATATGATGGGAACCACAACTAAACAAGACATGTTGCACAGTTAAGCTACCACAAATCACACTGAATTTTTATTTTAGTGGGATACCATGAAAATAGAAATCAAACATCTACAGCTCTGGAGAGCTTAGAGCCAGATTTCATCTCAAATAATATCTGCAGCAAAAGAAAACAGTAATGACAAATGTAATTTCATTGAAAAATTTATCTCTAAGTTTATAAGTTTTAAGCAACTTCATATCTCTTGACATATTTTATAAATCTTCCGTGCTTGTTACAAATAAAAAAAGCCCAAACACCTTACACCAAAAGAGATGCTGGATTTTCTGTTCACATAGTATTTGAGTTAGCAAGAAATTACATGTCATGCTCCTGAGAGTAGGTAATTATGAAATTTCAGTATCTTAATTTGGAATCAAAACAGGAGAACTATTTTTAGTAGGGCTGAGCAGAATAAGGGTTAAGGGAAGCTAAACCTGAAACCCTCCCTGCCAAGCTCCCTTCTGGGAAAGCCGAGGATCGACACCGTGACCCCTAGTGGCCGGTGGCAGCCAGGTGCGACCCTTTGTGGGCATCACCCAGATCGGGCCCTACCTCCACTATGGTTTGGTTTTCTGTTGTTCGTGAGATTTGTGGAAGCAGGGAGAGAGGTCAGACAGACAAGCTTCAAGATGGTGAAGAAGAAGGTTTTATTTACAAGAAGTTCTTTTTATACACAGTAATAAACAATTGTCTGTTGGCCAAAGAAAATCCACCCCCAAAGACCTATTGGTTATGTCTTGTACACCTCTAACACAAAACACAGAGATTAAGAAAGCACAGTTTATCTATATTCTCCATGAGAGAGAAATGAAAATCCTAAAACACTGCAACTACACTCCACAGACTGGGATCCACCAACAGCCAGAAACCACCCTGATCTTCATCCCAAGTAGGAACCACAAGTTTCTTACTAAGCCCCTGCAAAATAAGGACTATTCCTCTGAAGAAAACACTAGTACAAAAACCCATCCAACTTAAGAGCAATCCAAGCCACTGCATCGGAGGATTTCCAACTGTTTGACTTTAACACGAGCTCACAGATGCAATGGAAAGTCATTTAGCATCTGTTGGCTTCAGTCTCCAAACCATTCTGTGATTTTCACTTCCCACCACCCCACCTGACGTACCGGATCCCACTGCATGGCTTCCCTTGGTGTTAGAAGTTCTCAGAAATTAGTCACCTTAACACCACGCAATACTTCCCTAAATTTAGACACACCAGGGCAGTGAACTGCATGAAAAACACTAACAAGTAAAATCTCAGCTCACCCTTAATCCATCAGCCACGAAATCCCAGTGCCCCGCCTCAGCCCACAAGACCATCTTTCCCTGGCACTTGCACACACCTGCAGGCATGGTCTGATCTTCTGACCACCTCCCACTCTGTCACCTTTGAAGATCTTTGCATACTTTCTACAGAATGTGGCTTAATCTAACCTATAATTGAATTAAACTGCAGTAAACTTTAGTGTGTTCACTGCTTGAAATCCTACTGGAATTACCCCTGCTACATACAGGGGAGAGAGAAGTTGTAGAGCTGCAAAGTTGTATATCTAACCCACCCACTGTCGGCATAATCCCTAAACTATGCATAAAGAGCCAGCAGCTTCAAAATCCCTTTCCAATTCTCCCTTGGTTCTTGGAGCAGGTCTATGCTTGAGGTGGTAATTCATGCATACAGAGTGACAATCAAAGAGCAGCTTCCACACCCAGAATGTCCCTTCTGGATTCACACAGTGCAGATACAAAAACACATGTTGGCCAACCCCACTGGATGTCCGGCACTTGGCAAACAATCACAAAGGAGTGAGGGGGAGTAGGGAATAGCCAAGGCAGATGAAATAAAATGGGGGGAAAACATCCCCAAAAGAGAAAGGAACAATGGAAAGGGGCAACAGGGGAAGGATGAGAAGGCCACTGCAAGGCAAAGAAAAAAAAATGGCAAGAGAGTCTGGGAAAGTGGTGAGGTAAGGGAAGCACATGAGGAAGCAGGCTGTGAGGCAGATATCCCATCATCAGCACATAATACAAGGCTCCTGCTGGAAGATGGGAACAAATGACCAGCAGAAACAAAAACCAGAAACAATTCTGCAAGACACAAAGGGAGCTCAGTCACACATTAGTAAACAGGAAGGCTTTCCAGCCCACAGCTACTTCTGTGATGATAACTGAGAAAGCAACTCAGAGAAAGTTTGAACATTGTCACTGGCTGAGTAAGTAGGTTAGGCTTGAGAATAGATCATGCACATCAAATGCAAAATGGAAAACATTAAACATTTATCAACAACATAAACAAAGTTAGGCTAAGCTTCCAAAAATAATGAGCACTACCAAACACAAGTCAAGTCCTGAGATGGAGAGAGCACCAATTGAGCCTGTTACAGCTTTTAGCTTCAATGGCTCACAACCTATTCCTGCAGGTCTTTCATTGAGCAAAATTAGTGCTTCAGTTCCTGCTGACATCTTGAACTGGTGCAGTGGTGACTCTCTAAATCTCCCACAGCTGGGCTGCCAGCTGCACAATGGATGGCTGCCTCAGGAAGGGCCACAGAACAGAACACACCGCATCTCCCCAGGGCTGGGGCGGAGGGAAACAATGTTGTTTCCCAGTCAGGTAGGACAGTGTCCACGACCACGTGCTCCTGTTCAGAAGAGGCAAGTAAATGAAAGCTTTGCTGTCTTTCACTAAGAGACACCCGTCTGTCTTCAACCCAGCGAGGTTCAAGCTAAACAGGGCAAATAAAGAAACAAGGAGAAGGCAGAAGAATGAGGATCTGCTTTTCCCTGCTGGAGAGGGAAATGCAGTGGTTTAATAGTGAGGTAAAAAAAAAGGTAAGAAAAGACTCTTCTGCAAGTGGTATTCACTCACTATTTGTACTACATTCCCTTCTGTATTTATAGCAACTTGGAGTCACAAAGTGTAACCTCAAACTGAGCATTTCCTGGGCCCTAGAAAACAGAGATTAGCTATTCCTCAGCCTGCCCAGTGCAGCACTATTCCTGTTCCCAAGATGCACACCACTTACAGGCACACAAATCCCATTGTGGATAAGAGATAGAGCTGCATTTTTAATTGCTGATGATTTTTGGGTTTGGTCTAGAAGACACTTTGTTGCTGGATTTTTAATTTTTTTTAATTTTTTTTTTTAAGTTTTGCACCCTACCAGAAATGTCTTTGTCTCCAGGATAATAGATACGGTTGCATTACACTAGCACAGCTTACACCCTCTCCTTGATAGCACTCACCCTGGCAGCACAGGAAAATCCATACTGCACAAGTCTGGAATGGTGACACCGGTGTCAACACACTTACTTTGCTAACAGATAAGCCCTTTTTCTTTTTTTCCTTTTTTTTGTGTAACACAGACAAGGCTTCATCTCTAAAGGAAAAACAACATGCTTGCAACCCCAAATTTATTATTATTTTAATTAGTGAGAAAGGATTTTGTTCTACACAATTTTTTAAACTGTGTGATTTAAGTTTACTTACATTTAATCCATTTTTCTAATTACATTGTTTCTCTCACTATAGATCAACAGTTGATTAATCAGACTCTTCAGCAAAGCAGCGAGGTGTCTGACCTTCTTACTTGCTGTATTTGTAATGAACTCAATCTCATACTCTTCAATGAAATTTAAAAAAAAACCCACAATTTATTTCAAGCTATTTCAAGCTATCGGACTGACTACAGGGAGCCCATCAGGAGCTCACCTATGGGCAAGGCTATCAACTTTATTCTCTGTCAGCTTCTTGACAAGTCTTGCATTATACTACACACTCTTGGTGTTATCAAAGAAATATTTCAAAAGCCAGTTTTTCATAACTTAATCTGCATTTTCATGTGACAATTTTGTAGCTCCCCTGCTACAAAATTCCCTGCAGCACAAGTGCTTCCTGCAAAGCTGCAAAAGACCTCCTTTAGTTATGGAGAAAGCTGTCAACACTTACAAGAGATGTAAGCTCTTGCATTTCTTCTACATTAAATGGCTGGACTCAATGATCTTAGAAGTCTTTTTTAACCTAAATGATTCTATGATTCTAACCTGCAAAGTGACTAAATATATAAGACCCCAGGAAGACTAAACCCAGTTATTCTCTCCCACTCCCAGGCATCTGCCAGTGCAGAAATCCCTTTCACACAAAACATAGCTCCCCATCAGAAAGCAGGGTTGTCAGGCATTTAGGGATGTTATTTCCCAGCTTAAAAAAAAAAAAAAAAAAAAAAAAAATCAACTAAAGATGGTGTTTTTTCTGAAAGAAAAAGATTCCTAGAAGATTCTCGAGGATGGGAACTCCATCACCTTCCCATGTTGTTTTACTCCACCACTTTGCTACTTTAATAAACAGACTTTTCCTAGGCTTAAACTTTGTATCTTTTATCCTGTTGCTGCTCCTCTTGTACTTCACAAAGGCAAACCAGATTATTCCATTTTTTAAGCTGTAAAACTACATATTAAAAAACCCCTCACATCTCCTTTATTCTTTTCTTCAAGACAAGTATCTCCTCTTCCTGTTCATTCCTCATGGAGTCACATTTTCTAGATCTCCAATCATTCTCCTTTTGATTTTCTTTAAATGGTTATTCTCTTTCCAAATGGGCACACACTCCATTCCATCAGCCAGGACTCGAAGGAAAATACTGATCAGGTTTATGCCTGGTGATACACATTTCTTACAAGGAAATCAAGGATCAGGGGGACAAGCCACACCCTGCCACTTACAGTTTGTTAAACCCAACCATATTACAGATTTCAACACCTCCCACAGAACCAAAGTTGGGTGTCATAACCAAGACATTTTCATGTTCACGCTATGTAGCCCCATAAAACCATAAGGAAATAAGATATTGGGTCAGTACCTACCCAAAAGATGTCAGTGGAAACACATGGAATTCGAACCCCTTTCCCCCAATCTTAAAAACATTTCAGAACTGGTTAATAACAACCCTAGTAAGGACAAGTTCCTGTAAACTTCCCCAGTTTGTAGCTGATACCTGAGGCTATGAGTAAGTAAAAAATACTATGGTTGGAGAGAAATCTCTTAATTCTGCTTTTACAAAAAAGATATATTAAAATAGTTCTTTGTTTCAGCAGACTTATTTCCAAACATACTAAAGGAATACTAACTGCATACATTATTGAACACAGAAGAACTGAGCTTTGGGGAATGCGGGGGTGTTTCTCCCCAAAATAAGATAATATATATGTAAGGAACAAGCACACTGAAAAAGAAATAGACTGGGTTAGCCCTAACCTCCTGCTTCATTTGTAAAAGCTGCTTGATTTTAAAGCTCTGCTCTTCCCAGGGATCTTCACTGACATTTGGCTAACTGACTCACTGAATGCTCCCTTTAAACTTACATGGTGTCAATTAATAGATTATAGAAGGGATTGATTTACTTTTCAAGTACTTTATGATCTCTGATCCTCTGAGAAGTGAGTGGGTACCCATGCAGTGACAGCTCACATCTTCATCACCCTAGAGAAAAGGCTTCCTTTGCAGTCACTGGGCTAAGACTAAATAGGACATGGAAAATATGACACAATTTTCAAATACCTGGGTTTCTAGCAAGGAGTTTGGCTTGCCTAAAAAACACCTGGCCACAGTCTATTTGCTTAGAAAGCCCACAGACTACTGCTGAGGCCTATGTTGGAAAAAAAAAAAAAAAAAAAAAAAAAAAGGAATCTTGAAAGTTTAAGAATGTAGAATATTCTGCAAATAAACTAGAACACCGATAAAGGGAACAATTAGGGGATTATGTCCAAACTGAGCCCAGGTTCAAACCAAAGGCTTCCTCAGACATCCAGGCCACTGAAGATACTCCAGTATGATGATCACGCTGCTTCCCACAGCCACTGCCTGACTATAGGATGTCCAGATGTCCTTGGTCTGGACCCTCACGATCCCACAGACACCCATTTCACCCCCAAGACTAATAGCAGACACTCTATTACTATACAAAGAACAAAACCTCAGTGCCCTCTGCCAGACTAGTTACCAGGACAAAGTAATGGCTGAAAATTAGAAATGGCCATTTGGAAGTGGGAGCAATTTGAATGCTAAAATGTAAAACAATTAAGTGGATATTCTAAAGGATGCTCTTTATTGCTCTTCTTCACTTACTAAGCACCTGTGCAATCTGCATATTGGCCTTCATCCAACCTTACAACTTCAGCTTCTTGAGCCAGGCTTGGCAATGGTAAACGGAAAGCACAAGTTTGCACCAGATCCAACCAAGACACAAAGCAATGCATCTTAAATTTTGAGTCACTAATTATACTGCTTAAATCAGTGCTCCAGTCCACATGCCACAGTTTCTTCCATAACAGTGAGCGTTCCCTAATTGGAGACTCCTGATAAACTTAAAAAATACCATGTTTATTAATAGGGAGATTAATATTTTCAAAAGCTTTGTTCTTTAACAGTGAGTTAGAAATCACCTAAAGGGATGCTGTATGAAGGGAAAGACATCACTACACCATTAGCACACCAGCTGAAGGAACCTCACTGGCCTGAGTGTTATTAAAATCACTAAATTATTTTTAAAAATCTTGAAAGATACAGAAAGGGTGATTATCCTTTCCTTCAAAATCCCATCTGCTTTGAATTCTTACAACTTCAAAATATGCTCACAGTTCTAATTAATTTTAATGATCCATGCTGAATTACTTACCGTCTAAACAAAACTATTTAATTTCTTAGTGGGTTTGAATTTTGTTGTTTCATCTTTACTAATTTATAAATTCTTTTTATAAAGAGAAGCTACAGTTCACCATGGAGGAGGTACTTTCAAGTGTGATGTATTGCTGCATAGGCCTGCTATGTTTAGGTCTCCTGGCAGGGCGATGCTGAATCCAAGTTATACATAGAATTTAAACACAGATTCCTTGGTGATCTCTTTTGGAGGATGCTCCCAAATGAATGCAGATCTCAAAGTCAGAGCAGGGATAACAGAGTTAAAGGAACCAATCCACATTCGAGTGAACTGAGGGCAAGGAAGGAGAAGATCACCATTTAGCAAACTTGTATATATGCCTCAGTTAATTTAATCATATATCATTTAGGAAAGCTTGCAAGTAATGCATTATGTAAGGGTTTTAAGATACACTGTATTCCACAGACCAGTTTTCTATGGCTGTAGAGGAATATAAGGAAAAAAAAGAGGAAAATTTTTTAAAAAACGAAAAAGGAAAAAGAAAATCTGACTTCAGACTCCCTACTAATTTTGCCATCTAACTCAATGGGACGAGGGTTACTCCCTGGAATATGCCTGGGAGAACAAGGAAGTAGCCCAGGAAATTTAGAGTTCCAATTATATCTCTGACCTTAAATAATACAAATACTGCTAAGCTCCATAGTTTCTCCCTGCTCAAGCTAATATTCTGAATATTATAAGCACAATATTGGCAGCATAATCACTAACAAACCACTGTCTCATCGGCCTGGGCAAACATTGAATTTTGACTAAACTTCCCTCCTCAGAAGAGTTCTCTAGAGACTGGTCAAACCCATGTTGAGAAAAGGATTCTAAGGAGTTCCCAAATCAAGATTTTATTTTCCCTTACCTCATACTACTCCCTTGCTTCCTCTCAATACCCTCTTTTGCATCTGCACTAGAAAAAACACCACAGGGCATAATTCAATTCCATGAGCTGAAATCTATGTCAAAATACTATCAAACAATATTTTTTCTCCCCCCACTCCCTTTCAACTCAGGGTTAACTCTGAAACATCTGTCGTATTCTGCTCTGTGTTTTATATTAAAATCTTGTTTCTTTTGCTGTCTTACAAGTTTGCAGCAATGACAACTGGCATTTAATAATTAGCTTCCCAATTTCCACGAAAGCACTCTGATTTCAGAGCATATGACCTGTGGGTAGTTTGCACACAGACACTTCACCCTCACTGATGTTTTCTGAAAAAGGAACGGCTCATTACAATACAAATAACAATGCAAATTAAGATAACCCATGTCACGGACTAGTATAAATTATTAAAAATTTTAAAAAATCCCAAACAAAACCCAAAATATTCTTCTCATGAGTCTCTATGTTTTACTGCAATGGCTATACTACAATGAAACCTTATGTATTACAAGCCTATAATGTTTTTTCTTGCCCTAAAACTTAAATGGCTCCAAGCATTACTGGAACTTAATCTCCTCCCCTCTTCCCCCAAGCGAAACCATTTAGCTTTCACAAATATTTCTCCTCCCAAAATCACCTTCAGTGTTTGGTCCATCCATACAAGAAAATGTAGACATTCATTCACTGAAAATGTACCAGAAACCCTAACACAGTTACGTATCTCTCATTCCACCACGTTTACTTGTATGTTGCAAAAGGAGAAATCACCTCCATACTAAATCAAGAACATTAGGATACTGAGGAAAGAGGTTATGTTTGTATAATAAAATGCTCCTCTGCTTTCAAAATATTCTATATTAATAATACATAATTATATTAATAACACATTAATGACCCTCCTCCTGCCTCTCGTGGAAGCTTCAGCCACTGAAGACAACAGTCAGAATGTGGCAGGAGTCAGCACTGTGTTTTCCATAATTTCAGTTGACAATGTTGAGAACAGTGTAAATGTGGGTGATCTCTTATTCATAAGTTATTCTTCAGCACATTGCCGGGGAAAAGAGATTTGTTACAATTTGTTTGTTATTTGGACAACATCCTCTCAGCTACACAGATGGGATTTATCCTACCTCAAATCAGCTAAAATAGTCAGCATTTGTGGAGAGCTGATTTAAGGTATTAGTAAAAAAAAAATAGATTATTTCTCTGCAACTCATTTGACAAGACCATCATTATTCATCTTCTTTACAGGTGCAATGCTACATGGACTTGAGAAAGATTTTGGACTTGAAACTCAAGCATTAGAGATTACAGAATAAGTTTATGAAGGGCCTCCATTTTCTATTTTCTATTTTCCAGAGGACTATGAAGTAGCTCTGAAAACAGATTCAGTGCCAACAAAAGAATCTGAACAGAACTTCATGCTGTATTCAATGAACTTAAATTACAAAGTATGCTCTTTCCAGCATTGAATGCATTGTGCATCACTGTCTCAACTCCTTCTTTATGTTGCCTTTTTTTGGTAGAGGGCTTTTCGGTGTCTTTTTAGGTGGCTTTTTTTTTTCTGTTTTATTTTTTAAAAGGCTTCTCAAGCTGGAACCGTGATCAATTGACTATTATTTCGCTGGTGACTTGTGCTGCTCAATTATGACATTTCATTTCAACCTTCCTCTCCCAACACCTTGCATTAATCCACCCAAATAACTACTGGCGACGTTTTTGAGATGATTGATTTTTCACATCTGAAACACATTTTTTCTGGTATGCTAACAGTAATAAATGAGAGAGGGGCCTTCAAGAGTACAGAATGAAACTGAATGCCAAGATAAATGTTACATTTCAAAGTATAATGACTGAAAAAAATTCAGATAAACATCATGCTTTTTTGGAAAAGATTTCTTATTTTCTTCCACAACGTATGTATCTGTTTGTTCGTCATCAAAGACTTGAATATGACATTATCAGCATGATCAGAAACACAAATTGATCTATTTATTATATCAATAGCAGCTCTAGCTGTAGGATCAAATATCCAGATTTGCCCCTGCTCATCAGAGAAACCTCAAGAAAGCAAACTAATATTTCAAGGACTCCATGGGGAATACATGGCAAATTAAGTCTCCAAAACAATTACAACATCCCAAAGGGAAAATGTGCTACTCTTGCAAAATACTCTTATACTTTTACATATCTTTTAAAACACATTTTAGAAGAGTGATACTATCCTAATTTGTAAAAGATCATGTTTCCTGGGTCTAGGGGTTTGTGATTTGAAGACCTGAAATAAATCCCCAGCACAGGACACACTTGGAAGTCAGATCAGGACTTTTTACCCTGAAAGGTTATTCACCTTTCCAGGAAGGACATGCATAACGGGTTCTTCTATAGATTTTATTTTTTAAAGTCATTGTCTTGATATTTACAGCCATTTATACTTGTGTTTATACTGAGAACATAAAATATGGGGTTCAGAAACACACATATCTATGGAGACCTGAAATATGGGGTCCAGGAACAATTCCCACAGCTGAGCACAGAGCTGCATGAGCAGTTCCCACAGACTAATTATGGAGAGCAGGAACACAGGTGGAGGTCAGAAAGGGAAGATAAAGGCATAGAAAATACTGAAAGAATGGGTGCAATTCCTAGAAATTACTCTTACTTCAGAAGGTGGCAGAGCCGCATAGAATGATGATAAACTCGGTCTCTATTCCCAGCCCTCCAGTGAACCATAGCATATATCTGATGCTTAATATTTACCTGTGGGAATTGTATACATTTTGCAAAAGAGAAGCATTAACTTCTCTGCAAGACAATTCAAGCACCATTCTCACTTCTTTAAAACAAATCCAGAATAAAGAACAGAGAAATCCAAAATAAAAGGTTTTTCTTTTTTAACAGCCCAATAAATTTAATATCTATACATACACATGCAACTACAAACTATTTTCTTGTATTCAAGGGGCAAAATCTATCGTCTGAACCCAAATCAGAAGCCAAAACATGAACAAATTTTCAGTTAATCATTTCTCTAGATTTATAGTACTTTCTACTTCAATATAGAAAAGAAAAAAAAAATAATTTGACAATGCCAGAGGCACCTTTGAATCCAAAAATAATTAGAATTAAAAAGCCTCTTTTTCTACCAATCAAGGAAGAAAACCTAAAGAAAATCTCTGTAAATCCCAGTGGCAAAATACTAAAAGCAGGGAATAGGCCAAAGTCCATTAGCTGGCAGTAGAAATGCACCAGAAGACAAAAGGTTGCAGTAGCTCTTGTCTGTTCTTCTATTAAGAGACTTTAAACACTGTGTTGTGGTACCAGCTTATAAAGCATAGCGAGACTGAATTTTTGGAAGTCATAAAAATGTAGGTGAAGCAAGGAAAACATCATCACATCTGTCAAGCTTTTTAATACAAAGGGATCCGATGACTGCCGGGGGAAAGAAAAAGCAATATAAGTAACTAAAAAGCCATACCAATTTTTCCATATACTCTATGGCTGTTATGTTCATCTCTCTCCCCATTCCCTTTAATGACTTTGTGTTTTCAAAGAAAACACTTTTCACAGAAGGATCAAGTATGAACACAATACTCACCCAAAATAGCAGTTTTATGAATTGTTTAGGTATCATGACTATATATATATTTTATGAAGGCCTGAGAAGCTTCTGCATAGCTTGACTACAGTAACAAAATCTTTAAGGAAATCATAATTTATAGCAATATATCCCACGATGCAAATTCAGCATCACAATATTCAATTAAGATTTTGTCTTGCTTTCACAAAGGACAACTCACAGAATGTCCATACAACTCAAACTACAGTACTGCCAGCAAAGCAAAAAAAAGCCCTACTAAGCCCAAGCAGCTTAAGTAGGAATTTAGGAAAGCCTTCTATTGAACTACAGGTCATTTTCCCAAAAGGGAAGAGGTAGGCATTACAATCTGAATGAAAATAAATATTGGAATGCATTTCAGTATTTTTAAATTTAAAAAATATAAAAATAAAAAAGCGTGATAAAATTCACAGTAAGTATTCACATTTTCTGACATCTACTTCCATTCCTCCCTTTAAAATTCTGAAACTAAACTTCAGCAGACTTCCAATGTTCTCAGCACAGAAGTATTTCCTAACTGCTCTTGAGCTACAGCCATCCATTCTTACAGCTTATATTGTCTTAACCACCCTACAGACCTGTTAAATTTACATTATAAAGTCATCCAAGTGAATATTGTGTGTAAGGCTGAAAAAGTCAAGTATGTCGAATTCAGCACTGTTCCATCTGCTATTCATAGCTCAAAGCAAGGTTCTTGTATTCCTTTTATATGGGCCTAATTTCATTCACTCAAGAGCGTTTGGAAAAAACAGCATCCAACAGCATTCATGCAAGAAAAGGCTGGTCACATATTTAAATTGCCTTGTTTTTTTGTTTTTTTTTTTACAAGTTAAAGGCTGCTTCTACACACAGGCACTTCATTTAAGCAGGTTTAAGTATTTGAGTATGGCAGGACTGAATCTGATTGGCACAGCAGTACTTTTACATAAGCTTTTTATTTTTTTGGTCATTAAACACTCAGACCATCAGCAGCAAAGCACAGCCTGATGGAGACGCCAGAGAAGCACTCAGAGATGTGATTGTATTCCACAGCTCTCAGCCATAACTGCATCAGGCCCTCGGCAGGTCAGTTATCCTCTACTTTAACTCTGGCTCCATTAAAAAATAAGCTAAGCAATAATAATTAGACACTTCCCAACCCTTCTTCAAGATTGGATTTCCTCATTTTTTTTAGATGGCAAGTGTTCAGGGTCATAAAACTGGGACAAAAGAGCCAGAACTTGTAACAGTGCAAAGTGCTGCACTGCTTCTGAGATTATAAACTTCCTAACACTACTAATAAATACTGCTTTGTTTGTCACGATGTGTATTCCTACCACACAGCTCAGTCAGCCTGGAGGGAAAAGAAAGTATCAGCAGTGAACATCATCTATTCTGTTTGTGAAAGAGTTTGTTACAGTCTCCGAGGCCATACACGTGGCTTAATTCCCATCATCATTAGTGTAGCTTAATGCAGAATTTATAGAGAAAAATGAAGGTTTTGTATTAGCCTGAGTAAATGGGTTGCTCTGTCTTTTGGTGCCTCTTAATGAAAAATAGCAGTTCCTTCTAAGCATGATTTGTAGTTAGACAAGTCTTTGTTGCTGCAGAGAAATGTAAATTTATGGGAATAACAAAACAAATTGATTAGTGTCATGGAAACCACTTAATTCTTGCTTCCCAGATGGGAGACTGTTAAGCAACCGTTTAACCTGTTTGTATTTTGTAAGGAAGATGCAAGTCTTCAGCTGACACACTGAAAACGCAAAATTATCATCTTTACTCTGCCTGCAAAACTCCAGCCTCCTTACAGCCCTACGTGGGATGAGCCACAACTGGCCTGTGCTACTAAGCAGGAGAGAGGGACAATATTCCAATTTAAAACAGCTATTAATAGGTGTTTAACATTATCCAGGCAATTCAAGGCAGAAAAAATTATTTTTCCGAGTACAGTCTATGCAAATCTAAATACCTAAGAGTCCAAAAAGCAGACTAATGTATAAAATCAGGTTATCCTTAACAACACAATTCCACAGCTGTGTACAGAAACATACCCAATTACCAGCTCCCCATTTTTACACGCTAAATCACACGCTGGACACAAACCCTAAATGATACATACATATAACTCTGAACAGTTCTAGAGCAAACAATCTTCACTGATCAAAAAGGCTTAATTCACATTCACATCTAAACACTTTCCCCAACACATCTAAATGTGCTAAACATGCACCAGCCACTTTGCTTCCTCAATTTTGCAATTTCATATATGCAAATAGAGCAGACTGAATCCACAGGCATTTTAGAGCAGAATGCAGAATTACAATTTATAGATAATTTTACAAAATGCCAATATAAAACTGTCCCTTCATGACCAACCTGTCATACATTTATCATTCCCCTACAAAAAGCTCAGTATTTTAAACCAGAAATACAATAGCAAAATATTGAATTGACACTTATGATAAAATGCATTTGATTAAGACTTAATAAAGTAGTCTGTATAATACCAGTGAATAATGCATCATAAGATAAAGGTAGACATAAACCAAATAAGGGTGTCAAATCTAATTCTAATGTGCATTTTTCAGCCATACTACTTATTTTATTACTGTATTTTGAAATACACAGTGAAATTCAATAAGCTTTTTTTTTATTAGCAAATAACAATAAATTCCTCGAAGAAATTGATCTGATTTAGTCTTGTTGTTAAGTTAAAACCAATGTAAAATTTCCAGAAAACTAGTTATATTCCTTGTCTGAATTCACATTCTGAATAGCACAGCTTAGAAATGGCACATCTCAAGAAAACTTTCAGAAATAAAGGTAGAGTGTTTTTGAGGTTTTTTTCTGTCCTATGCATTAGGAAAACTATGAACTATGAGAATGAGCCTCATAATATGTGACTGATTAAATTTTATAGCTAGAATAAATTTTCCAAAAGTCTTTTCTTAATATTCAACATGAGCCTTCCTACAAAGCCAGCCATAAACTAATTGTGTCGACAAATGATATTGCACACACTGGATGTCAAAGCACACAAGCAAACACTTGAGGCTTACATAAACGAATCTTGTTCCATATTGGTAGCAGGCTGGTCTTAACTGAACCACAGCAGTAAAGCCAAAAAATACCTTCCAGTTAATTAAAGTTTAAAGATATTTGCAAAAGCGAATATTTGTGTGCAAAGTTAATAGCACATTGCTTGGAAAAGATATTTTATATTCAAGTTGGAAGTTTCAGAAGTGAAGTGCCCAGAGCATCTCAAATTTCACCAAGTCCCCTATACCATTCCCAACCAAAATTTTCACTAGAACTTTAACCCCAAGTTTACAATAGCATGGAGAAAAATAAGTGTGAAATTAAAAGATTACTGACACTGCACACTGTTCTCCTACAAGGCAAGTAGGCTCAGAAAAGCCCCTGCCAGGGCAGCAAAGCAGCTCTGCAGAACACGAGAGCTGAAAAAGGACTTGGTTGGCCCAAACACTGACCTGCTGCTTTCATTGGTTTCCAAACTCTGAAGGAATAAATCCTACACAAGGAAGAATCTCCGTGGCATGTATCAGTCACACTTCACCTTTAGGGCCTCAAGGTCTGGGGATGGGGGCGAGATAAACATGCCAAAGAGGGAACTTGCCCTTGGATCAGGTATCAGAGAAAATCTTGACAAAGCACTGACACTCTCAAGCATTAACACTGGTAACAAGGCTTCAATTGCTTCCCAATGTTTTCACTCTGGAGAGGTTTCCCTTCGTTTTTCAGCACAGCAGGGTCCCTGCCTCTTGTTTTCCATCAGTGAAATTCCATCCCTGCCTTTCATCTTCTTTCTCATTTGGAAAGTTAAATTTTTACTCTCCCTCTCCCACATGTACAGAAAAATACAGACAGTAACTGTAAACGACCACTCTGGTGGTGTCCTAAAGCCCTTTCTTTCACCCTGTGATTATCTTCCTTACTATGGAGATACTGGCACCGTACATATTATTACCCCCCTGATGCCACATTCGACAAACAGAAGACACAAACAGCAGTTTAGATTTCAAAAATGTCACAAAGTTCCAGAATAAGTCACTAGGCCTATCTATACTGCTGCTGAACTCAATGACTCTCTTCAATTATTTTAAAATTAATAATTGCATTTGATGTCATGTTAGAAGAGGTTCTGACTCACAACAGCATGTCATTTCTAGAAACTTTACTCGGAATAACTCGAAGAACTTTAAAAGTGCAACATGGTAAATGTTGAAGTTTTGTTCAATAGGTTATATTGCCTCATGAAATGTGAACTTCCTTTTGCTCTGAATAAATTCCAGAATATCAAAGGCAGGTTATTGGAAAAAATACATCAGGGCTTCTACTGACTGCTAGCTTGTTATTTTAAGCATTCTGTAATACAGTGTTGGAAAAAGGAAACCCTATCTCATAGCTAGAATGGTACTAAGGAAGAGAATATTGGAAAACATTTTTGCTGGGAACCTGAGGCTCACAGAGAATGGGCCTCTTGGCCAAGGAGCACAGGCCACTTCTTATCCCTGAGTCCTCTGCATGCCACCTATTTTCAATCTGTATTTGATTCCATGCAAAGCTGCAGAGAAAGCCCCAATACAACACTTTTTCCCCACACTGTGTTGAAATGGAGCATTTTAGTGATGAGCAAAGATCATTCATTTTAGTAATAAAAAAATTTCTACTGCTTCTCTCTAATCTATATAATGGAGGGGTAAGAACAGCCCAAAAGAGTTATTTATAAACTCTTAGTCCTGTAAAACTCCAAAGGAGCAACAAAAGCATCTTTGTTTGGAATGATTCGCTTTGAAGCAAGCATAGGGAAGATTTGCTTCTGACTGTTCGTAAGGAGTGGAGCACTACACACAACTCCAGCTCATAAGTCATTGAGCCACATCCTGGGAAGCCCTGCTGAAGTGGATATAGCCTGATTTTAATGAAAATTTAAATTTATTGGCTGAAAACCAGACTAAAAAACCCCCATTTTTCAGCAAGCTCCTATACAAATGAGACTCACTCAGAAGAAAGAATAGGGAATCAAAGATCTGCATAAAAAGCTGCTTATGTAAACCAAACTTAATTAATCACAGAATGGTTTGGATTGGAAAGGACCTTAAAGACCATTTAGTTCCAACCATTCTGCCACAGGCAGGGACACCTCCCACTAGATCAGGAATCCTCCTTCCACTATTTTCCCCAAGTACATGAACATATTTTCAGACACAGTAATGTGCTACATTTAGATCACTAACCCCAGCCTTTAAACCAGTAAACACAGTTTACATAAGCAGCTTTCTTGCCATCACCTCAAGAGAGCGTGTTCCAGCCCAGAAGAGCAGTAGGGTGTAGCCTGAGGCTTCTCTTCCATTTCCAAGCACAGCCCTCTGTACTCCTTCAATCTCCAAGGCAAAAAAATTACAACAGACTTACAGATTGCAGATTGTAGTGCCTGCAGCTTAAAATGAATTTCAGTGCATTTTCTCAAGTACCTACCACGAGAAGTAACTACTAATGCACATCTCAAGTAGCACTCTTGGCAAAAGCAAGAAAAAAAAAATCAGCAGAGGATCAGAGAAATTTGGAGCTGGAAGACATTATGTAGGCTCAAGCTTTCTATGGAAACACATTTCCATATAACTTCTGCAGAAATATATTTGCATATCTATAAGGCTGCATTAGATCAATAGATAAGTATAGATTAATTCTCTTCTATAAAGGAAATTCCATTAAAAATTATTTTAAGTCTATGACTTAGAAAAAGGTTTTTGGACATCCAAGGAAAACCATCTTTGCTTCAAATAGAACCAATTGCTTCTTGAGCTCTCCCCACAAGACACAGAAAATTAATGACTACTGTATTTTTAAACAGAAACCTTTTAAAATTAAAGACCTACTCCCTGTCCTTTTCTTCCTTTTTTTCCTTTCTTTTCTTTTTTAGTAGAGACAATTCCTACACTTTCTCCTCTTAATTATGATTTCTACACCTCCAACAAACTCTCTTTTCTTCTTTGGCTGATACAGAACTGCTGCTCCTCACCCCAAATTCAGGCACGCAATTCCTACCTCCATGCTCACTTGGGCACTTTTTCCATCTTCATCATGCTGAGGACACTGTGGTCAGCAAAACATAACTTCAAAAATATTGTTCATTTTAGAAGCCTTTACACACTCTCTCCCTGACGATGGGAACCCCATGACAACTTTCATGCCACAGTAGCCAGCTGAGAGTTCATTGGACATTTCTACACTTCATATCCTTGTTGCTTTTTTTCTCACAGCAGCTGCTATGCAGTCCTACAGCACAGTCAAAATTACTTCTTAATAAATTTTACTTTATATTTACAACAAATTCACAAGGAGATCACATTTTGTTCACAAGCCTGTCTTCAGACACATTATTTGGAGTCTCAAAGGCTGCACTTTTGATGTTCTCTGAGATTTAAGTTATTCATGTGTAGCTCTTTATATAAAATGGTCTGAATGTAGCATATTACTTGCTAGACAAGATGCATGCTAACCCATCCGTAATTCCTTCAATCTAGGAATTTTATGCCCAAAAGCAAACATGGCCTTACCATTCAGGATGACAAATACCCATTGGCACTTATCAGGCTCACTCACCTTGGAAAGCCAATGAGGAAAAGTTATCCTAGTAAAAATACATATGCACTTTAACTCTAGAAAAAAGAGATTGTACTAATTGGTTTGCTTACAACTGGAGTACTTTCCAATAGTCCAACTAATTTGCTTAGCAGAAACCTAACAGAGAATTATATAGCATTTTCCCTCCAATTTTACACATAAATACAAAGAAAATAATCCTGGCACTTCTAGCCTAACCCACTTTCATTAAAATAAAATAATAAAAAAAAAAACAGTAATTTTTTAGATAAAGGTCATTAACCTCTTTAAACAAAAATAAAAAATTCAGTACTAGCTCAGGAGCTTCTGCTCCAGAGCTGCTTCAACTCCTAGCAGTTAAAATGGAGCTGGACCTGGCAGGGTGTGTGGAGATCCCCAGGTTCTTTCTCTCCTTGAAGAGTGGTAAAGCTGACCATTGATTTAAAGCCTTGTAGTACAATTTACAGTTAATATTTCAAACCTTCACTAACACAATCAGATAAACAGAATATTTAATTAATCCCATTCCTAACGCAATTTCTTCTGAGCTGTTAGGAGCAACCAGCAAATGACAGGTTCTACATCATTAGTCTTTCTTGTGATTGTTTTCAAAATTAAATTGTGATCACCAGAGGCCTAAAATACTGCTGGCCTTATTGATTATTGCTGTGCAATGATATTTTTCTCTCCTGCGTTCTCTTTTCATCTTTGCACAGAAGATAATTAAGCAGCAAGACAGAGTAGTGCTGATGATACACATCCCCAGTTGGGCAGCAGAGCGCCACAGTGAAGCTGATCACCTTCGGTACCCACAAGTGTGAACTTCTCTCAGACTGCAACAGCTCATTCTGAATCAAAAGCACACAAACCCATGCTATTATGAAAAAAATCGCTAACAGATTAAATGAATTCTACTGAAAACAGAACTCTACACCTCCAAAGTGTTTTATGAGCATTAATCTGTCAGGTTCTCAATTAGATTTTTTTTAATTTTGTTTTTTTTTTTTCAAACAAGCCTTGTTTAAAATGGTAGTTAATGAACTGGGCTTGAATATTCTGTGAACTTGCAGTTTTCTTCATGAAATGCAATTTCTGGCTAGGCACAGCCATGTTCTTACTCCTTTGACCGGTAGTTTAAAAAAAAAAAAAAAGTTGATTAACTACACAGAAATGTCATTGGATGTTCCTTATGCACAACAAAGAATTACAGTGCAATAAACCAGGCGAGAGAACAAGAGGTCCCAAGATAAAAGAATGGCTTTTTGTATGAAACACTTTGGTGGTTTGTTTGGCTTTTTTCTAATGAGTTGGGGCTACATTCATCCAATTTATCTTCTGTTTTCCACTACAAATTTTTGTCGGAAGTGCTTAATGCTACTTCAGCCCACAGCATGGAAATGGAGAGGCCACTTCAGCAGTATTCCCACACGTAGGAGTGACACCAGGCTCACCCACTCTATTCCTTCTGAAGGTCAAACAGCTTCTTGTTTTCCATAATCAGAGAGATGATGAGGAGGAACCGCATCAAGATGGCCCAGAAGGGTCCGGGTTCAAATATGGCGTTATACAAAACACTAACAGGTTTTCTGCACTGTGTCAACTGCCAAAAAAAAAAGAAAGAAAAAAAAAAAAAAAAAAGGCAACATTTAAAAAATTCCCCCCAACTTTGCCAACACA